>CAUYON010207308.1:0-25440 GCA_963573935.1 Arctocebus calabarensis
CTCTCTTTTATTTTTTAAGAGACAGAGTCTCACTTTATTGCCCTTGGTAGAGTGCCATGGCATCACAGCTTATAGCAACTGCCAGCTCTAGGGCCAAGGTGATTCTCTTGCCTCAGCCTCCCGAGTAGCTGGAACTACTGGTGCCTGCCACAACGCCCGGCTTTTTTTTTTTTTTTTTTTAATTGCAGTTTGACTGGGGCCAGGTTTGAACCTGCCACCCTTGGTATATGGGGCTGGCGCCCTACTCACTAAGCCACAGGCACCGCCCTAAAGGCCTATTTACACTAGTTCCTTTAACCCAATACATCATGTCTGGCTATAAAGTGAAAATTATAGGGCATACTAAAAGGCAAAAAACAATTTGAAAAGACAGAGCAAGTATCAGAATCCAACATGGCAGGATATTTGAGTTATCAGACCAAGGAAGTTAAAACAGCTGTGATTAATACACCAAGGACTAGAATGAGTTAAGTAGACAGTGTGCAAGAGCAGAGGGGCAGGGTCAGCAGAGAGATGTAAATATTTAAGAAAAAAAAGAAATACTAGAATGTCTAAAACAATGTAACAAATGAAGAATACGTTATTAATAGATATAGCTGAGGCAAGAATCTCTGAGTTGGAGGAAATAGCAATAGAAATCTGCAAAACCAAAAATCAAAGAGAACAAAAAATATGAGAACGAATATCCCCAGACTGTGAGACAGGTACAGAAGGTTCAGTATCCACATAACAGGAACACTGACAAGGAGAAGGCAGAAGGAAAGGAAGAGAAGCAGCATCTGAAACAATTACAATGGAGAATTTCTCCAAATTAATGTCAGACACCAAATCAAAGATCTAGGAAGCTCAGAGAAGGCCAAGCAGGATAAATACCTCTGCCTAAGAAAACCTTACACCTAGACATATCACTTTTAAATCATAGAAAATCAGAAAATCAAGGATAATAAAAAAATCCAGGAAAAAGCCAGAAGAGGGAAAAACACTCTACCTATAGAAGAGCAAAGATAAAAATTACACCCAACTTCTCAGGAACCACACAAAGGAGAAGAGGGTGGAATGAAATACTTGAAGTATTAAGCAAAAACCCACTAATCTAGAATTCTTTACCCTGAAAAACTGTCCTTTGGAAGTGAACAAGAAATAACCACTTTTCCAAAGAAACAAAAAATGAGAGAATTTGTTGCCAGTAGACCTGTCTTCCAAGAATGTTAAAAGAAGTCCTTTAGCATGAAGGAAAATAATGTATTAGGGCAGAAACACAAATGTACATAAACACAGGAAGAACGTCAAGGAAGGAATGAGTGAAGATAAAGTTGAAACCTTTATCTTTCTTCATTAATCTAACAGATAACAGTTTGTTCAAAATAATAGTGTACTCAATTATTAACATACTGAATTATGTATGTTCATATATATACAACCACAAAAATAAAGTGTGCAAAAGTGTCTATACATTTTACTAAAGAAAAAACTGTACTAAACCTATAATACTTAACATATACCAATAACCAAAGATGAATCCAAGCCATATTTGAGTATCTCTTGTAATTACAGAAGTCAAACATGCTTGTTAACAATTTTAGTACATTTTCTTATTTCTTAAAGTGTGTATGCATTTTTGGCAACTTTTTGTATGCTTATATGTATAAGTAAAAGGAATGAATGGAATGATATAAGGGATAGGAGAGAGGAATTAGGGTGGTTTGGTTATTATAGGGTACTTATACTACCCATGAAGTCATATGGTGTCATTTGAAAGTGGACTTGGATAGTTGTGTATGTATACTGGAACCTCTAGAGCAAATACTAATAGGATTTAAAAAATTATAATTGATATGCTTAGAAAGGTGATAAAACTAAATTACATAAAATGTTCAGTTAAAAACACAAAAGGCAGAAAAAGAGTGTATAGAGGGTACAGCAAAAATAGGAACAAAGAATAAGGCCTTGAAATAGGAAACAGTAAAATATATGATAAATGTTAATATCATTATATTGATTATTACTTTGAAAAATCAGTGATCTGAATGCATGAATTAAAAGTTAGGAATTGTCAGAAAGAATAAAAAACAAGACTCAACTATGTGTTCTCTGCATGAAATTAACTTTAAATATAAAGAGACATAGAAATTAAAGGCAGATGGGGGAGAATACACTATGTAAGCACTAACTAAAGAAAGTAGTGGCAGTTATGTCAGTTTCTAACAGGCAGAGTTTAAAAGTATCAAGAGTTAACGGGTAAATATGGGTTCAGTTCTCCAAGAAGACATAAAACTCTTGAATGTGTAAGTGCCTAACAACAAAACATCAAAATACGTGAGCCAAAACCTTCTAGAACAGTAAGAAGAAATAGAAAATCCACTGTATTAGATGGAGACTTTAGTATTCATGTTGGAAATGGACCGATCTAGTAGACAGAACATCAGAAAGGGCATAGTCAAAGCTAAGTGCCATCAATCAACTGGATATAACTGACATCTGTAGACTTCTTCGTCCAACAATAACAGAATATGCATTCTTCTTAAACTCACACGAAATATTAACCAAGACAGACCACGTTCTGTGCCATAAGACACACCTTAACATATTTAAAAGAATAGAAGACAACATAGAGCTAAACTAGAAATAAATAGCAGGAGGCTAGTTGGGAAATCTCAAAACACATAAAGATTAAAAAAACACTTCTAAAATAGCACATAAGTCTAAGATGAAACATCAACAGAAATTTAAAAATATTTTGAAATATGGCCAGGTACAGCGGCTTATGCTGGTAATTCTAGCACTCTGGGAAGCCGAGGTGGGAAGATTACTTGAGCTAGAAGATCAAGACCAGCCGGAGAAAGAGCAAGACCCCATCTTTACAACAAATAAAAAAAAAATAAACTCGGCATGGTGGTGTGTGCCTGTATTTCCAGCTGTTCAGAAGGCTGAGGCAGAAAGATCACTGGAGTGCAGCAGTTTGAGGTTGCTGGGAGCTCTAATGATGCCACTGTACTTTAAGCCAGGTTGATAGAGTGAGACCCTGTCTCAAAAAAAGACTAGTTTGAATTCAATGGAAATGAAAACAAAACTTATGAAAATTTGTGGGATGTAGCTAAAACATCACTTAGAGAGACATTTATAGCATTGAATGCATAGAAGAAGAAAGATCTAAAATCACTCCTCCACGCTTCTACCTTAGCGAGCTAGAAAAAAAGAGCCAATTAAATGCAAAGTAAGCAGGAGAAAATAAATAATAACAATTAGAGCAGAAATCAATGAAATTGAAATCAGGAAATTAACAGAAAATCAATGAAACCAAAAGATGCTTCTTTGAAAAGGTTAAAAAAAAAAAAAAATCACTAAGTCTCTAGCCAGGCTAACTCACCATGGTTAGACATGAAAGATTCTATGGATATTTATTTATTTTTATTTTTTATTTTTTGTTTTTTATTGAATCATAGCTGTGTACATTAGTTCAATCATGGGATATTTAAAGGATAATAAAAATACTGTGAAGAGCTTTATGGCCACACATTTTATAACCTACATGAAATGGACTAATTCTTTGAAAGACACAATGTTCTAAAGTCAAACAGAAATAGACAATTTGAATAGTCCTTTATCTACTTAAGAAATTGAATTAATAATTAATAACCCTGAGAAACAGAAAGCACCAGGCTCAGTGTGGACTAAGCTTCCAGTCCACACTTAGGGAAGAAATTATACCAGTTCTTTACAATGTTTTTTAGAACACAAAGCAGTGGCAATACTTTTAATGCATTCAGTGAGGCCGAATTACCCTAATACCCATAACACACAGAGAAATTACAAGAAAAGCAAACTACAAACCAATTACTTCTCATGAACATAGATGCAGAAAATCATAGTAAAGTGCTATCTAATAGGATCACACAATGTATAAAAGAATTACGCAATACAACCAAACAAAGTTTATCCAAGTATGCAAAGGTGGTTCATCATTTGAAAATCAATTAAGGTAATCCATCCCTTCAACAGGATGCAAATGAATAATCACACGATCATTTAAATAAATGCAAAAAAAATTATCAAACCCTCTTACTTTTCCATAATTTAAGCTCTTAACAAACTAGGAGGGGAGACTTCCTCAACTTGATAAAGAATATCTCCAGAATCCTGCACTCTAACCTCATACCTAATGGTGAGAGAATAGAAGCTTTCTAAGGTTAGAAGGCAACTATGTCCCCTTTCACCATCATACTGGAAATTTTAGTTAAGACAACAAGGCAAGGGAATAAAAGGTATAGAGATTGAGAAGGAAGAAATAAAATTGTCTTTGCTTACAGATGACATGATTATCTATAGAGAAAATCTGTAAAATCCAGAAAAATAATCTCCTGGAGTTAATTAGTGATTATAGGATATAAAGTTAACATAAAAAATCAACTGCTTTCCCAAATATTAACAAAAAATAAGTGGGATTTGAAATTTACAATGATAGCCTCAAAAGTGAAACACTTAGGTTTAAGTATAATAAAATGTGTAAAATCTATATAGGAAAACTACAAAACTCTGCTGGAAGAAAGCAAAGAACTAAATAAGTAAAGACATATTTCGTATTCATAGATTGGAACACTCACTATTCTCAACATGTCAGTTCTCCCCAACTTGATCTATGGATTCAATGTAATTCATATCAAAATCTCAGTAAGTTATTTTGTGGATAGTGACAAAATGAATGTAAAGTTTATATGGACAGGTGAAAGATACCGAGTAGCCAACAAAGAATTGAAGAACAAAGTTGGAGGACTCACACTACCCAGCATTATGACATACACTGCAAAGTTACATTACTGAGACAGTGTGGTATTGGCAAAGTAACAGATCAAAAGATGAATGCAGCAGAATATAGAAACACGAAATAGACACACATAGTCAACTAGTCTTTGACATAGAAGCAAAGACAGTACATGGAGAAAAGTCAGACTTTTCAACAAATGTTTCTGGAATGAGACGTCCACATGCAGAAAAAGTGAATCTAGACATAGATTTTGCACCCTTTGACAACATTAACTCAAAATTGCACATGGACCTAAATGTGAAATGAAAAACTGTGAAGCTCCTAGAGAATAACATAGAAGAAAATCTAGATGATCTTGAATATGGTAATGACTTCTTTGATCCAACACCGGCTACATGAGAGAAGTGATTGATAAGCTGAATTTCATTAAAATTAAAAACTTCTCTGTGAAAGACAATGTCAAGAGAACAAGAAGACAAGGCACAGGCTGGGAGAAAATATCTGTAAAAGACAGATCTGATAAAGGACTGTTGTCAAAAGATACAAAAAGTACTTACCTAAACAGTAAGAAAGCACACAACTTGATTAAATAACAGACAGAAACCTGAACAGAACCCTCACTGCAGAACATATGCACGTGTCAGATAAGCATGTGAAAAGATTTTCAAAATCACAAGCCATTAGGGGATGCAGATTAAAGTGCGAGGCCATTGCACCTGCACTACAGTGGCTAAACTCTGGCTAAACTTACAGAGCTACCCCAGGGGGGATGTGGAGTGTCGTTCACTGATGGTTGGAATATGGCACAGCCACTTAGGAGACAGTTGGCAGTTACAAAACAAAACATACCTTATAATCCTGCAATCATGTTACTTGACTTTTACCCACAGGAATTGAAAACTTCTGTCCACCCAAAAACCTGTGTATAGATAATGTATAGCAGCTTTATTCATAATAGCCCAAACTTGGAATCAACCGAGATGTCCCCTTCAGTAAGTGAATAGATAAACTGTAGTAAACCAGGCAATGGAATATTTTTCAGTGCAAAAAACAAAAATTATTAAACCACGAAAAGATATGGAGGAAGCTTACATGCATATTAGTAAGTGAAAAGAGCAAATCTGAAAAGGTTACAGACTGTATTATTCCTCTATATAACATTTATAAAGGGCAAAACTATTGGAGACAGCAAAAATATCAGTGGTTGTGTCAGGGTTTGGGGCAAGAGAGAGGGATGACAAGGCAGGACGCCGAATCTTTAGGGCAGGGACAATAACAATACTTTGTATGAAACTATGATGGGTACCTGCCAGTGCACATTTGTTCAACTCCCAGGCTGTGTAACACTCGGAGTGAACCCTGCAGTAATGTGTGGACTTCACGTGCGATTATGATGCCCGTGGTAACCAAAGTTCCACTCTGGTGGGGGATGTTGATAATGAGGAAAGCTATGTATTATGTAAGGGTACAAGAAGTATATAGGCAGTCTGTATACCATTTCTTTCAATTTCACTGACTGCTGTCGAAAAATATAAAATATTTAAAAGTTTTCATTAAATCACTTCCTTAACACATTAATAGAGAAAAACGATCATATAGTCTTCCCAACACGTGCCAAGAAAATTTTGATACAATTCTACATTCAGTTATACTAATGTTTTAGCAAACTATGATGAGAAATAAATTTTATTAATTCAATGAGAGGTATCTAACCAAATTTAGAGCAAACTCTACATAATTACGAAACATTAGAAACATTCTCTCAAAAGCTATTTAGTATTTTGCAAGAGGTCCTATATAATGCGGCTAACATGTAGATAAAATCCACATGATATGATGACATCTATAGAAATTAATTTTTTAAATTTAGTTATTATTTTATGCTGCTGCTGCTGCTGCTGCTGATTTTGAGACAGAGTTTCACTCTGTTGCCCAGACTAAAGTGCTGTGGCTTTATACCTCACAGCAACCTCAAACTCCGGGGCTGAAGCAATCCTCTTGTCTCAGCATACCATGTAGCTGAGAAGTTCCAAGTGAAATGAAAACTTATTAAAATTAAGTAGAGAGTTTAGTATGTTTATAGATAACTAAACCTATAGATAACATAAATCACTAAACCATAGAGTTTAGTATGTTTAAGATTAGTAATACAAGAACACTGATTTTTTTTAAATATCAGAAACATAGTTGATAAGCAGGAATCAAAATGCCATTTGTAAATGCATGAAAATATAATGTATTTATGAGTATGTTTAACAAAAATCTGTAAGAGCTTTATTTAAAAACTTCTAAAATTTATGGAAAGGTATTTAAGCGACCTAAATTAATAGATAATATAGCTCATTCTCTCTTCTTCTGGGCACAGAGCCAAGCAACGTATTTCACCCTTCTTTGTGGTTATTTGTGACTATGTGGCATAGTTCTAACTAGTGAAGTGTTAGCCAAAGTGCTATGTGCCCCTGTCGGACCTGGGCTATAAAGATTTTGAGCAGCTGATCTCTGTACTCTTTCTGGCTTGTTGCCAGTGAATACAGCTGATTGAAGATCACGGAGCCCTCAGATGGAAGGAGTCCATGTCTTTGAATCACTGCTTAGCTCCAGATTTAATATGCTTCCAATGGAAATTCCAGCAGAGCTTTGCATGAAGCTTGGAAGCTGATTCTAAACCTTTATTTAGAGTAACCAAGGACCCAAAATAGCCAAGACATTTCTGAAGACAAACAAGGAGAACAAGGTGGAAGGAAATTGCTCTCATATATGAGAACTAATTATAATGCTATGACTCAAGTAATTGTTAATGGAGGAAATGGAAGTTAAAACCACAGAGATTTACTCATAGAAGGGCATAAAATAAAAAATTTATATTATTAATACTAACAGGTGGTGAGACTGTGGAGCCATTGGAACTCATGTATTGTTTGTGAAATGGGGTGGTAATATAGTGCCAACTCTTTGGAAAATAATTTGGCAATATCTACTCAAGTTGAAGATACCCTGTCTTTGACCCAGCATTTTTACTCTCCTACACATGTCCACTAAGTTAACATAAAAAAGGATGTCGGTAGAAATAGCACAAGTGTCTATCAACAGCATAGTAGACAAAACATCATGATATGTTAATTCACTGGTGGTGTGAGACAGCAGTGAAAACAAATGGGCCAACTTCACAAATCGAATTTTTGAGTTAAAAAAAAAGGCAACTTGTCCAAGAATAGAGATATTAAAATTCATCAAAAAACTTTAAAACTGTAAGTTATTTAGTGATACTAAGTATGGGGTTAAACTAGAAAAGAATACAAGCGAATGAGAAACAAAAACGTCAGAGTAATGGTGAGCTCACAACAGTGCCAGGGGGCACTGTGGGAACAGCACAGTGAGCTGGCCTGGCTCTGTTCAAGTTAAACTAGTGGCAGGTGCAGGGATGTTTTTATTTTTACTCTTCATAGACTTGTATATATGTCACAGTATTTGATCTATGCTAAGGATTGTCTGCCTTCAATAATAAAAATAATCATGAACCACAACCATATTCTTATTGCCAGATCATGGTTTGCTACACTTTTTAGGAGACAATTAAGGTTTTTCTACCCACGTACTTAACAGATGCTGTCGTTTCTCCCTTAAATAGCTTCAACTTCCTCATCAATTTACCTGTAATAAGATGGTTCCTTTCTAAAGTTGGTTCAAATCTCACCTCATGCACGTATTCATGACCTTCCTAGACCTCATTGAAACTGATTAATGGTTATCTCTTCATTCAGTTTATTTTTTTAACCACACATGGGTTGAACATTTGCTATGTTACGCACGTGGTAGTGTACAAGGTGTACAAACCTTTTCTCAAGGAGTGAGATGTATTCACAAGCAGACCTGCCATCAGAGATGTTAATTGTCGAAAATATACAGTGTCAGCAGCCCTCATAGGAGAAGGGAGTTGATTCTGAAAAGTCACAGAAGGCTTCAGAAAGGTGCTGGCATATGAGATGAGCCTCAAAAAATGTTTCCAGTTTGTCTGTGTGAATGCAAAGCTTCCCTTCCCTTTGCCACTAAGTATACTTCAATATATCAGCGGCATCACCATGTCCACGTAAGGAATGGGTCATCGCCATGAAAGACTTGTGGACTTCATACCATGGCCTCTCCCTCCTCACTCCGCGCCATCAAAACCATCTGTGGTCACCTCTGTAGTGGATGGACGTTAGCGGGACATTAAATCAACTTTGGTTGGTGGTGGACAGGATAAATAGATTCCCTTTTACCCTGTCTAGACGTGGGTAAAGTGACTGCACTAAAAATGCCAACATAAATTTTTTTTTGGAATGTTGTGTCTCTGAATCGTCTGGCTTAATTAGACTGGTCATTTTGTGTCCATTTTTATGTGACCAAGAGAACCAATATCTGACAAATTTACTGACCCAGAGACAAACTTCTGGGAAAAAGCTCATACTTACTAGACACTAGCTCCGGCAAGCCACACTTCTCATTTTTCTATCTCTGAATGATGCAATTTTCACTGCAGATTTAGTCATTTAAAAACCTTCCAGTTTGTTATAATCTTTGGCAGCAGTGTTTTTAAACTTTCAGCACAACATAAACCATCTTTAATGGTGGGATCCAATGAGACCAAGGAAGCACTGTGCACAGATCTGTCAGATACCCGTCTTGAAAACCCAGTTTTACTATTAGAATTTTGAAAAAAAAAAATGAGGGGGAAGTCTATTTCCTTGTCTCCTAGGTTGATCCCTTTAAACATAAATCATTTCATGCCACACCTCCTTGCTTACTCCTACAATGACATCTGAGGGGGAAGAAAGGTCTTTCTGTGGCTTAAAAACCACTCCACAGCCGAGTCCCATGGCTTACGTCTGTGAACCCATCATTTGAGCCCAAGAATTCAGGACTAGCCTAGAAAACACAGCAAGAGATTAAAACAAAACAAACCCCCTAAACACTCCATAATGTGCTCGTAATGTGCCCCTCCTTTCTTCCCTGCCTTTCTCTCCCTCACACGCTATGGCCCAGTCACTTTGTCCCTTGTGCCAGCTCTCCAACTTGCTGTGCCCATCCCCATCTTTGCACTTGCTCTTACTTCTGGTAAGATCATTCTTGCTCCGATACTGAGAGCGCTCTCTGTCTGATTTCACTCAGCTTTCCACTCAACTCTGTGCCAGTGCTTCCTTCTTAGAAAGTCCTTTGATACTTAATGGTATTCAGTAAGTATTCATTGAATGAATAAATGGAAGAACTTGCCTTTCTTTAGCTTAGAGGAGCTGGGGAGAAAAAAGACTGAGGCCTTGTGGTGGTCTGCATGGTGGCATAAGATGGGGTAGCGTAACTTTTATAGAAAACACACAGAATTTGACATAAAAGATTTGGGACCTTCTCTGTCAGGCGTCTGACTTTCCATAGGTTTGAGTTTCAGTTTCTTCAGACTGAATGGATTAGACCAGTGGTTCTCAACCTGAGGGTCGTGACCCCTTTTTAACAATGAAAATACATTGCGGCATTAGTAAGGTTGAGAGCCACTGGATTAGACCAAAGTTGATATCATCAGTGAAAAAGGAAGTAATATGTTTTCGTAAATCTTAAAACTTTAATATAATTATTGCCATCTCTTTGGGCCAATATGTAAATATTACAAAAGCTAAACCAGCAAGTCCACTTTCAGAGCTGCAAAAACTCTCCTAAATAGCTAATGAACTTCTAGTCATCATAAAACAAAAACTTAGATGCAATTAAAAAAAATGGGTTGAAAGGGTATTGTAAACCAACAAAATATAATATGTTCTTATATGTATACATACAAATGAAGGTGTAAGCATTGCTTTCTTGTCTTTTTAAAATCAAGTCTTCATAAAATTAGCTAGGATTTTCATATTGGTTTTCTCTCTGAGGAGTAAGTGGATGTGCTAATCTCAGCTGGTTACAAATTTTAATTTTGTAAGATCCCCAGCCATCTCTTCGATATAATCTTTGTGAGTCATTCTGTATGGATGAAAGAAAACAGTAAAAGCCCACTTCAAATTAGGTTATTTAAATCTCTCTTTCCTCATAAGAAAATCATTGCAATTGTGTTGTAAACACTAAAATGTATCAGTAAGAATATAAATTTATAAGAAATTCATTTCAGGTAAAATAAAGATTTTAAATAGTAACATTTGAATAAATAAATGGAGACTGGGATTTTATAGTTCATTGATAAATACATTTTTTGGGTAGGGCATATTTTGATGTATTACCTTGCTTGTTTAGTTTTTGAGCCAAGATTATTGCTGTATTCCGATAGTCCGTGGATAATAAAGCTATTAAAATGGACATGTTGAAATCCAGGAACAGTTTGTGTGCGTTACTTGAGGAGGGTGGAGGATAGTTTTGTTAATATAATATCTGTATATATTGGAGGTGAAAAGTATGTGCTAAGTACTCCCATGGAGGGAACCCACCTATTTGTTTTGCAAGGCAGGATGTCAGTCATACATGGCCTCACAATTAAGTTCACAAAATCATCCTAGGAAAAAGTGCTGCATACCTCATTGCTGAAAATCACTGCAATCACTAGTGCCTAGTCAGATCGATATTGGAATTCTTTTTCTGGACTGCAGCGACAGCTCTGAGCGCCATTCCATCACTTCCCGCCCATCTCCTCTTCCCAATACATTACACCATTGAATCGAAATTGATTTTGGCCTTGCTTGTCTTGAGCTTCAGATTTGTTGTTAGGGCTCTGCCTTTGCTAAATCTTTTCTCACCTCCTCAATGTGTCATAGACATAGAGGTGTGTGCGTGGAACTTTCTCCAGTGGAACTAGGTGTGCACCTGACCCTGCAGAGGAATATGTGAGAGGCGTGTGTGTGTGTGTGTGTGTGTGTGGTATTAAAGGAAGGGTGGGGGGGTCTAAAGAAGATTTGGGAAGTTAGAGGAAAAATTAAAGAGGAGCATGATTTTATGGTCTCTAAAATATTTATTTGACATTATTTTCCAGGTTGACTTTGGATTTGCTAAGAAAATAGGATCTGGCCAGAAGACATGGACATTCTGTGGGACCCCAGAGTATGTGGCTCCTGAAGTCATTCTCAACAAAGGCCATGACTTCAGTGTGGATTTTTGGTCACTGGGAATTCTAGTGTATGAGCTCCTAACGGGCAAGTATGTACCTTCCAGTTTCATATGGCCTTAGTCTTCTTCAGAGATGTGCAGAAATAACTTGATAATGATAAAGTGTATATGATTTAGGAGTTCAACATTGTGGAAATGTTTTAAAGGGCGATGCCTTTTCCTCTTTACATCATGTCATGCACAGTGAGCTTGCTAGTTTATACCATGCAGAAAAGATTCAGGAAGGCAAAGGAAAGGAATGTAGAATTACGGTGGTTTACCTAAAACTCAAAGGCTAGTTATTATAGGTAACATGTGAAGTATATGAAAGTTTTGATCATCTAGTGTAAGAATACGAGAAGGAATGAAAGTTGTGGGCTATGTTATTATTTCCTCTTTTTTTTTTAAGTTAAGGAAGTAGCAGTCCATTCAATCCATTGATCAATTGAACCAAATCTGCCCCAAATCTGCCCATGCTCTTCCATCTTCCCAACAAATCACTAACCTGAGATAGTAAGAGAAAGCCCCATTGCTGGATTTAAATTTCTATCCACTCATCAGCTTCTTTCTAAAGGTGCTAATGAACTGACACAAGACACTACAGGGGTTTTAGCAGTTGGAATAGAATTGTCATTCCTGAAGAGATAAAAGGACTGGATGAAAGAATCCATGATCTCAACTATTTAATGCCTTACATTTGTAAATTACTGAACAGTTTACAAAGAACTTACCTGTGTATCCTCTAGATTAATTTTCATAAACTTGCATGGAAGATAACAGAGGAATTATTATTTTTTGTAATTTAAATTTTTATTATGATTATTTTATGACTAAAATTTTGTAGGTTAGGAAACCAGGTGAGAGAACTGTGTGCCTAAGATCAGAAATTTGATGCCAGGACTCCTAAAGGGACTCACTTTCTGCTATGCGGAAAGTGTCAGATACTGTGTGTGTCAAATCCTGTGCATGTATTTAAAATAGACAACTGTTTTAAATGGCACACGAACCTTATGAACACCTAGACTGTGTGTTTGTGATGTAATGCACGGACACAAGCACAGGATAGGAATTAATGTTCTTCCTGCTTTTCTACCTCCACTTCTCAATAACTGATTTGATTATTCCTCTAACCCTTTATGACCAAATATTCTCAGATTTATTCTCTTAATTTCAGATTTGCATGTTAAATCATTTAATAAATAACAGGAATGAGCCCACTGGTGGGGATACAGTCTTAACACGTCCTTTTTACAGAAATTCCGTAGAAGTTCTTTGAACTGTCTATACTCCAAATGTCAGTGTTACATTCCCTGTGGCAGCATCTAACATCTTTGTCCGCATGCATTGAGCAAACAGATGTGAAACCTGATTTTATATTATCTGTAATCATTTGAAGTATCTATTGCCTATGGGTCTGAAAGAAAGACTAGAACATTTCCAGACAGTCATTTAGAGAGAAAAGCCATTTAAGGTTTTGGGGACAGGGAGTTCTGTCTGAAGAATTCGCCTCCTGATCTCCGGGAAATTTGTCAGCTGCATTTTGAAGACATTCTTGATGGTTAGTGCAGGTTGTGGCAGAATATAAACTCCAGTCCTCATCAGCTGGAATAAATTGCTGGAAGTAGGGAAATAAAGGAAGGGGAAAAAAACCCAACAACTTACACCTGCTAACGTGTCTCTAAGCAGTCTTGAGGAAGCTGGGAAAATGTTTTTGTAAATATGTTCAGGGGAGAGCATGAAAAAAATTTATTTTAAATGCTCTGATCTCTAGAGTTCCGGAAGGTGATGAAAATAAAAACATAATTAAGAACAGAATAAAGCAAACAAGAAAACAGATAAAATAATAAAGTTGTAAATATGTCAACAATAGCATAGCAATAGTTTTTTTCCCTCTACTTCATTTTCTTCATAAGTGAAACAGATTATTGAAATGTTGGTGCACTGATCTTGTTTCAAGTTTATTACCAAGGGTGCAACTCTGAGCATTGAAAGATCTCAAGCAGGAGTCTGAGGTACAGAGAGTTGTCTGTACAAATCATCTTTAGTTCTTAAAAATTAAATAGCACAATAGAATACAAAGTGTGTTAAGATGTCCAAATTCACTGGTCAGTTGTGAATAATTTTTGCTCATCTTAGCAGCCCTTCCCTCACAATGCTCTCTGTTGCTTCATTGCTAGGACCTTCTTTTCTTTCCTTTCTCCATCCTGGTGGCTCCTTCTCAGGCTCCGTTGCTGGGTCCTTCCACCTTCCTAACCCCTCATCTCAGCTTTGGGCTGCTTTGGTCCTTGACCTGTTTTTCCCCCACTCACTTCCCAGGTGACAGCAGCAAGCCTTATGGTCACAAATGCTACATAAAAACTCTCAAATTATACCCGCAGCTCGAACCTCTTCCCAGAATGCCAGACCCGTAAATCCAACTGCCTACTTAGGCCTTCATTTGGATGTTCACCTCAGAACTCGTGATTTCCTTCTCCTACGCCACTGTGAACCCTCCCCATCCCCATTTTCTTCTTTTAGTAAATGACATTATACTCTATTGTCACCTAGACCAAAACACTAGCATTGTTCTTCTTTTTTTTTTTTTTCCAGAGTCTCACTTTGTCCCTCAGTAGAGTGCGTGGCGTCATAGCTCACAGCAACCTCAAACTCTTAGACTCACGCAATTATCTTGCCTGAGCTTCCCAAGTAGCTGGGACTACAGGCCCCCACCACAATGCCTGGCTGTTTTTTTAGAGATAGGGTCTCACTCTTGCTCAGGCTGTTCTCCAACTCTTGAGCTCCAGCAGTCCACCCGCCTCAGCCTCCCAGAGTGCTGGGATTACAGGTGTGGCCCACTGCGCCCAGCCAGCATCGTTCTTGAATCCATTCTTTCTCCCACATGACACATCTATCCCGGCAAACCCTCTTGCTTTCCCATCTGTCTCCATCAGCTCTGGGCCACTGTAATAGAATACCCCAAACTGTGTGGCTTAAACAGTAGACGTTTATTTCTCACCTTTCCGGAGGTTGGAAGTCCCAAATCAGAGGTTCTGGAGAGGGTTGTCTCCTGGTTGCAGGCCGCCTGCTTCTCCTGTATCCTCACATGGTGGACTGACAGCCAGCTAGCTCTCCTGCCTCTTACTCAGATGGGCACTAATCCCAGTCATGGGGGCTCCTCCTCGAGACCTTAATGGCTCCCACAGGCCCCACTTTCAGATACCGTCACATGGAGATTGGGTTTCAGCATATCAACTTGGGGGAGACAGAAGCATTCAGTCCATGTCACAGCCTAAATAGTTCTAGGATCCAAGCACATCTCACCACTTCCACCATTACTGCCCCAGGTGAGTCCACTGTGCCTTCTGCCTCTCCCCTCACTACCACTGTCACATTTATCCCCCACACATTTAAGAAAAGCCTACTCTGGCTGCTGTAAACGAGATCCTCGACTCAGAATATATCCCCAGGTCCTTCCCGCAGCCTGGTAGTTCTGTGTTGCCCTTGTCTCCTGCAGTCTTGCTCCTTCCTCCACCAGCCACCCTGCCCACCCTCTATTCCACAACCATGCAGGACCACTCCTGACGTCGGGCCTTTGCACGTCCTGCCTTAGAACCCAGGGCCACAGAAAGCAGTGTCACCTTTCACTCCTTTTCCGTACTCATGCCTCCACTCTCGGCTCCTCCTTTATTTTTCCTTTTAGTGATCACTACCACCTGATCAGTGATGTGCGTGTGTGCCTTTGTTAAGTGATAGGAAATTAATAAAGTGATTTTTCTAAGATATATCCAGATTTGTTATGAAATGACTGATGAGAGAGAGAGAGAGAAAGGCAGAGAAAGAAGGGAAGAAAGGAAGAAAATAAGTACCAAATGTGTCCCAGACTCTAGTCTTCTTACTGTGTCCTCTTTTGAATTTTCCCTAGCCCACCCTTTTCTGGGATTGATCAAATGATGACCTACAATTTAATTCTCAAAGGAATTGAAAAAATGGATTTTCCTAGAAAGATAACAAGGCGGCCTGAAGATTTGATTCGGAGGCTTTGCAGGTGAGAATGGCAGTGGGTAACCCCTTGTCTTGGAAAAGTTTCTGGTTTCTGCTTCTATGCATTTTAAAATTAGGTTGGTATTTGCCCTTTATTCTTCTTTCTGGAACTCAAATATACACGTATCTAAGAAAAGTCATTTTCCAATTTGCAGTCTGAGTTTACTTCATGCTGCAGAATTACAGTACTTATAGCTTAAAAAAAGATCAAAGTTAGTTTGGGAATCATTTTTATCTGCTATAGAGCAGATAGAACCATAAACCTTGGGTTAAAAAAGGAGAAATTGATTTACCATGTGTTGTTTTGACAGAAAGTCAGTGGAGAGGATGAAGTGTTATTACATGGCCTCTTTCATCTCCATTTTTTCAAAAGTAATCCTTTAGTCTTATTTGAGGTTACTTCCAAATTTCTGATTGCTATTAAAGATTATTTATTAGAGAATAAAATACTTCTAGATTCCGATTCATTGCTTAAATGTCATTTTCCTGGTTTTGTGTGTGTGTGTGTGGCTGTGGTTGTTGTTGTTTGGGGGGTTATTGTTTGTTTTGAGGCAGGGTTCTCTGTTGCCTGGGCCAGAGTGCAGTGGCGACATCATACCTCACTGCAACTTCAGACTACTGGGCTCAAGCCGTCCTCCTGCCTCACACACCTCTGCTCGCTGAGTAGCTATCACTCATGGGTTGCCAGTAGGAATTCCTACATGCTTCTAAGATTCCAGCTTGGATGTAAATAATTCCCTATAGCTTTTCCTGCTTTTCTTAGAATTAGCAAGATAGCATTACCTTGTCCTTTCAAACATTTATTCATAGCTCATTTAAAGCACTAGTTTTTACATGTGTGTGTATGTACAGAGGGTGCCAATAAAAATGTATACACATTTTAAGCAGGAGAAAAAAACTATTAAAATTATAATACTCAATTCACATTTGACTTCTGCAATTAGAAGAGATGCTTAGACACAACTTGTATTCATCTTTTGTTATTGGTATATATTTAGTATTACAATTTTAATGTTTTTTTCCTTTCTTAAAATGTGCATACATTTGGGGGCACTCTCTCTCTAGATGTTCCTAAATCTAAATCAAGTGTGGCTCCTTTGTGAGGGGGAGGGGCTTATCTTTTTCCTCTGCCTATACTCTATGTGTGGGCTATAGTAGGAACTCTGAGACTGCTATTAAACGTATTAATTAATTAATTAACAAATACATGTTAAATTATAATTTGAAATTTTTCAAGTATAATCATTCTAAAATGTCTTTTAAAAATAATTATTTCAGGCAAAACCCAACAGAAAGGCTGGGAAATTTGAAGAATGGAATCCATGACATTAAAAAACACAGGTACATGTGTTTCTTTTTTCACAAAACAGAAATTACAAAACAATGTGGTAATCTCGACAGCTTCTTTTGGGAAACCAGAGAACTTCCTTTACACACTTAATTTTTTTTTTCTTTCAGTGCTTTGGTTTTTTATGTATGTTTTATCAGTCCTAATTATAATAATCTCAAAGTGATTTCTCTAAAGTTGGAAGTTCATATCAATAATGAATGAGTTATAAAACAAGTTACAAAATCATTTATTCAAGTCTTAGCAACTTGGCTTTTCAGCCATTGCTATCTTTTATCATTTCTTAGTATCAACTTGGATTCTGTAAGGAATTAAGTTCAGATTATAGTGTTTAATTTGTAAGTAAAGTAGGATGTCATTAGTCATTGCCAATGTTTAAGAGGATGGGTCAGTGGGCAGCACCTGTGGCTCAGGGAGTAGGGTGCCAGCCCCATATGCGAAGGTGGTAGGTTCAAGCCCCAGCCCCGGTCAAACTGCAACAACAACAAAAAAGAGAATAGGTCAGCTAATTCAACTGCTAATTAGTATTCTATTTCAGTTTTAATTAATATTAAATTTAATTAATAATATATATTTATTTTACATGTAATTGTCCTTTGAATAGCTCCCTAGATTCTAAGCCTATTATTGTATCCTACTGTATGGTTAAAGGACGTTCATTTCCACAGACCTCCAAACCATGTTTTATCCTTATGCAGTAATCTAACACACACCTTTTCCATTTCTGCAAATTGTAAAACTTGCCTTCAGAATCATAGATAACTACCTGAAAGAGATCCTCTCTGATTTGATTAAATATTCAAATGTGGCAGTTCTAACTTCAGGATTTTTATTTGTTAAATAGGTGCCTGGCTAAGTCCTGTAATCTACAAGCTGTTTAAATTTTGCTTACAGTTCACAGATATAAAAATGTGATATCACTTAAAAGAATTCATTGGTGGTATACAATACATTTGAGAATTTCATTACTGAAAACCTTTAAATATACTGATGTGTTCACTTTTAGAATAGAAAACACCTCACAATATTTCATTCCTCTGTGGATCTATGAATATATGACTTTAAAAAAAAAAAAAAGAATTAGGAGCACATCAGCGTAGTTTGAAAATAAAGGGAAAGATGTTTTTGCCGAATAGAAATACTATTCATTTTCCTTAACAATAGCGGCACAGCTTCAAAAAAAAAAAGGAAAAAAAAAAAAAGCTGCCAACCCAGCTCTGTGTATTCATGAACTTACTTGAAATAAAGCCATGTAGTCAACATTGTAAATTCATATCTGCTCTGCCTTGAGGATGTATTAGGAAGAAAACAACACAGGTGTCAATTTTATAGACATCAAACTGCTTTTAGTACTTTAATGTTCTTTGTCATCTTTGGATTGGAGTCAATTGTAAAGCTCATTATTTGTCTTAGATTCTAATTTCTCTTCTTCCTAAACTGCATGCTGTTATCAGTTTCTTTTCTCATCATAAAATGACACTTAAATAAACCATTCATATTGAGAAAACAAGTGCTTGTGAATTAAAGCTGTTCTTCCAATATACTTTCCCCTTTTCTCTCATTAAAGAAGAGTCTTCCTATTTTGCTCGGTCATTGCCAGAAAATAAAAGTGATATAATTGTTAACAGGTTCCAGCTTTATCTTTTACTTCTTATTTACCTGAGGCGTATTTAAATGTAGCTGTCAAAGGGTAATTGGATACACATGCAAATTGATGGAGGCATTTTCTCACCTCAACATGGGAATAAAGAATTCTGAATTCCCTTCCCTGTGGGGATTAATTCTCCTATTCCTTCTTAATAAGCAATTGTCTTTGCCAGATGTAAGGTAGAACCTGAGTGCAGCATGTAGGGGGTGACTAATAAAATATACCAAGTTTACACAGTGCCTTCAGGTCATTCCAGATAGCTCAAAAAACATTATTTCATTTTGTTGCTTTTTACTCTACAAAGCTAGAGGGGGAAAAAAGCCAGAAAAATTGATTTCTCTCTCTCTGCCTCCAAATAAGGAGTGTTCAAAAACCTTCCACAAGTCTTTAAGGTTTATACCTTCTCTACCCACTATATTCTTAAATTAAAAAAAAGAAAATGTTTCTGAAGTTGTCCTCAGATTTTCCCACTCTCCTCTAAAGTAAAAATGCTATTTTTATTCCTTTATCTTTTTTTCCATTTTTTAAGAAAACGATTCAGTTTAATTTTGTATTTAAAAACAATGCAATTAAACATGGCATCTTGTTACATGGGTTTTTTTCCCCCATGTATTAAACCATCTTTCCTGAAAATAATTACAGAACTCTCATAAATTCTATTTCAAAGCTAACTTAAAACTAGGCTTCAGTCCTGTCTCCTCATGCTTATCTTTAAAAAAGGCTAATGTACTATATAATTGACTATTTCCTGATTGGAAGAGGAAAGATTTGTTTTAGTGACAGGCCTCCATTTTATGGCACTTTGCTTTGTGGTGCTTTGAAGGTACTGCATTTTTTACACGTTAAGATCTGTGGCAACCTAGATCAAGCAAGTTTTTTGGTGCCATTTTTCCAACAGCACATGCTCACTTCAGGTCTCTGTTTATTTTGGTATTTCTAATAGTATTTCAAACTTTTTCATTATTGTATTTGTTACAGTCATCTGTGATCAGTGATCTCTGGTGTTACCACATAATTGGTTTGAGGTGCTGTCAGCCATGCCCATAGAAGATGGCAAACTTGATTGATAAATGTTACAGGTATTCTGCTGCTCCAACACCAGCCATTCCCCCATCTCTTGTCCTTTCCTCAGGCCTCCTCCCTCTTCCTTAAGACACAAAAATATTGAAATTTGGTTACTTAATAACCCTACCATGGCCTCTAAATGTTTATATGAAATCAGGAATCTTACATAGTTCTCACTGTAAATCAAAAGCCAGAAATGATGTAGCTTACGAAAGAAGGCCAAGACAAAAACTGAGATAGATTAAAAGGTAGAACTTTTGTACCAAACAGCCAAGTTATTAATGTGAAGGAAGAATTCTTGAAGGGAATTAAAAGAGCTGCTCCAGTAAACACACACATGGTAAGACAGCAAAACAGCCTTATTGCTGAAATGGAGAAAATTGTAGTGATCTGTACAGAAGATGAAACCAGCCGTGATATTTCCTTTGGCCAAAATCTAATCTGGCGCAAAGTGCTAACTGGTTTCAATTTTATCAAGGCTGAGGGAAGTGAGGAAGCTGCAGAAGAAAAATTTGATGCTGGTAGAGGTTAATCCTTGAGGTTTAAGGGGAGAAGCCATCTCCATAACATAAAAGTGCAAGATGAAGCTGCAAGTGCTGATGTAGAATCTGCAGCAAGTTCTCTGGAAAATCTAGCTCAGATGCCTGATGAAGGTGGCTTTGTTAAACAACAGATTTTCATAGAGAAAGAGTAATATTATGTTGGAAGATGATGCCTTCTAGGACTTTTCATAGCTATGGAGAAGTCAATGCCTGGTTTCAAAGCTTTAAAAGATAAGTTGACTTTCTCATTAAGAGCTAATGCCACTGGTGACTTTAAGTTGAAGCCAAAGATCATTTCCCATTCCAACTATCTTAGGACCCTTAAGACTCCTGATGATATACTCTGCCTGTGCTCTGGAAATGAAACAACAGCATCTGGATGACAGCACGTCTCTTTATAGCATGGTTTACTGAATATTTTAATCCTACTATTGAGACCTACTGTGTAGGAAAAAAAAGATTCTTTTCAAAATATTATTGCTCACTGACTATGTATCTAGTCATTCAAGAGTTCTGGTCGGGATATGTAAGATTAATGTTGTTTTCATGCCTGCTAACACAACATCAATTCTGCAGCCATAGACTGAGGAGTAATTTCTACTTTCAAGTCTGATTATTTAAAAAATATATTTCATGGGGCTTTAGCCACTGTAATGATTCCTCTGATGGATCTGGGAAAAGTAAATTGAAAAAAATCACCATATTAGATATCATGAAGCACATTTGTGATTCATGGAAGGTAAAAATAACATTAACAGGAGTTTGGAAGAAGTTAATTTTAACCATAATGGATTGGGCTTTGAAAGATTCAAGACTTCAGTGGGGGAAGTAACTACAGATGTGGTAGAAATAGAAAGAGAAGAAGCATTAGAAGTGGAGCCTGAAGGTAGAACTGAATTGCTGCAATTTCATGATAAAACTTGAATGGATGAGGAGTTTCCTTTTATGGATGAACAAAGAAAGTTGTTCTTGAGATGGAATCTACTCCTGGTAAAGATACTGTAAATGTAGTTGAGATGACAACAAAGATTTGGAATAGTACATCAAATTAGATGGTTAAGCAGTAGGAGGTGTGAGAAAATAGACCTTGATTTTGAAAGCAGTTCTACTGTAGGTAAAATGTTAGAAAACAGCATCACATACTACAGGGAAATCCTTTGCATAGGGAAAGTCAACCAAATGGAGCAAACTTTACTGTTGTCTTGTTTTTAAAAATTGCCACAGCCACCTCAGCCTTCTGAAGCCACTATGCCAATCAGTCAACATGGATCCATGTCACTTCACCAGTGAAACAATTATGACTTGATGAAGCTCAGGTGATTGTTAGTATTTTTTTTAGCAAAAAAAATATTTTTAAACTGAAGTATGTATATCTTTTAAGTATAATACTATTGTACACTTAATAGACTACAGGTTAGTGTAAACATAATTTGTATATGCACAGGGAATGAAAGCATTTTGTGACTTGCTAAAGCAATGGTCTAGATTTTGAACTAAACCCTCAGTATGTCCAAGGTATAGCTGTTTAACATTACCTTTAACATTTCTAGGCTCTGAAATTATTTTCAAGGGTAACTTCTACAAATCTTCTAAAAATGAAGAAGGAATGTGTGTGCTGTTTCTGCTAATATTTCATTAGTGAATATTTTTTACAAATGAGTGCATGCTGGCACTTGTGTTAGTTAAAATGTGTTTGCATCAAAAGGCTAAGTGTTAAATGAATAACCTCATGGTAAGTAAATATTGCCCTAAGTCAGGTTGTAACAAGTATTCTTTGGTTAAATCCAGTAACAGTAATGGTTTTCCTGATATTTCTGTAATACCTTCTGGGTAGAAACCATCGTAAAATATGTTAAAATGAATTGTCGTGGGGGAGGAGCCAAGATGGCAGTCTGTAGCCAGCTTTCCACAGAGGCTCCAGAAGGAATGTTAAAGGACAGAAATTTACCAAATTTAGCAAGAAAGCCAATGGTTTGGATCTGAGCCGAAAGAGAAGGTTGAAGAATGCACATCAATCCTGTTGGAGTGACCTGCAACCCCAAGGATACAAACAAAAGCTCAGACTCCAACACAGAGTAACAGATTCTCTAAGGTAAGAAAGAAACCACCTGAAAATAAGACAGAGTCACTTATCCCCACCACACCAAAACAGTCCCCAGTTTCGCAGGCAGTAGCACCGTACTGGTCCTTGGCAAAACTCTAGGTAAAAAGGTACAGACACCAATCCCAGTTTTCAGGCAAAGGACTAGTCACTCACTACTCCTAGACTCCCCCAACCCAACTTACCCTTATCTACTCATCCAGCCAAATGGTGCAAAATAATCATGGGGTGGAATCAGTGGAAAAGCTCTGGAAACATGAACAACCAGAGTAGATCAACCCCCCTCCCCCAAGGAACAATTTGGTGGACACAAATGACAATCCTATGCATAAACAGATGGCTGAGATGTCAGAAATCGAATTCTGAACTTGGATTGCAAACAAGATCAATAAAATAGAGGAAAAGTTGGAATTAGAAATTCTGGGAGCATTTCAAAAATTGTCTTAAGAAGTCAAGGAATTCAAAGACCAAATGACCAAAGATTTTGACACATTGAGACAAGAAGTTGCAGCCCTTAAAGATCTGAGAAACACAGTAGAATCCCTCAGTAACAGAATGGAACAAAGAGAAGAAAGGATTTCTGACATCAAAATCAAAGCTTTTGAAAGCTCCCAAACCTACAAAAAGGAAGAGAAATGGAAGGCCAAACCAGATCATTCTCTCAGACAGATCTGGGATAACTCAAAGAAAACCAATATTTGCCTTAAAAGGATACCTGAAAATGATGAAGTGGCGTCACAAGGCACAGAGTCTCTTCTTTATGAGAGTATGAATGAGAACTTCCCATATCATAATTAAGTTCACTAAAGTTAATATGAAGGGGAAAATTCTGAAAGCATCTAGATGCAAGAAATCCATTACCTACAAGGGGAAGAATATTAGAATAATTGCAGATCTCTCTGATCAAACCTTTCAAGCGAGAAGAGAATGGATGTCAACTTTTAATCTCCTAAAACAAAAGAACTTTCAACCCAGGATCCTGTATCCAACTAAACTGAGTCTGATTTACAATGGGGAAATTAAATACTTTAATGACATACACATGTTGAAGAAATTTGATATAACTAAACCAGCACTCCAGGATATTATCAAACCTATTCTTCATAATGACCAGCGTAATCCTCCACCACAAAAGTTTTCTCACTCAAAAACTTCTAACCAAATTCCAACTTCCACAGTGACAAAAGGATTTAAAATGTCCACTAGATTTTCTACAGGTTTATCAATATTTTTAATAAATGGTTTAAATTGTCTTCTAAAGAGGTATAGTTTGGCTGACTGGATACAAAAACTCAGGCCAGATATCTGCTGAATACAAGAATCTTATCTTACCTTAAAAGATAAATATAGACTCAAGGTGAAGGGATGGTCATCTATATTCCAGGCAAATGGAAAACAGAAAAAAGCAGGGGTTGCAATCTTATTCGTAGATACAATAGGCTTTAAACCAACCAAAATAAGGAAGGATAAGGACGGTCATTTCATATTTGTTAAAGGTAATACTCAATATGATGAGATTTTAATTATTAATATTTATGCACCCAATGAGAATGCACCTCAATTTATAAGAAAAACTCTAATAGACCTTGATTTCCTCCAGCTCCATAGTAGTTGGAGATTTTAATGCTCCTTTAGTAGTGTTGGATAGATCCTCCAATAAGAAACTAAGTAAAGAAATTTTAGGTTTAAACTTAACCGTTCAACATCTGGATTTAACAGACATCTACAGAATATTTCATCCTAATAAAATTGAATACACATTCTTCTCATCAGTCCATGGAACATACTCCAAAATTGATCACATCTTAGGTCACAAGTCTAACCTCAGCAAATTTTAAAGAATAGAAATTATTCCTTGCATCTTCTCGGACCACCATAGAATAAAAGTTGAAGTCAACAATAATAGGAATCTGCATACTCAAACAAAAACATGGAAGCTAAATAACCTTATGCTGAATGACAGATGGGTCGTAGATGAGATTAAGAAAAAAATCAAATTTTTGGAATAAAACGACAATGAAGATATGAATTATCAGAACCTCTGGGATACTGCAAAGGCAGTTCTAAGAGGAAAATTTATAGCACTGCAAGCCTCCCTTAAGAAAACAGAAGGAGAGGAAGTTAACAACTTAATGGGACACCGCAAGCAACTGGAAAAGGAAGAACATTCCAACCCCAAACCTAGCAGAAGAAAAGAAATAACCAAAATTAGAGCAGAATTAAATGAAATTCAAAACAAAAGAATTATACAACAGATCAATAAATCAAAAAGTTGGTTTTTTTAAAAGGTCAATAAAATAGATAAACCTTTGGCTAACCTAATCAGGAAAAAAGGAATAAAATCTCTAATTCCATCAATCAGAAATGATAAAGACGAAATAACAACAGACCCCTCAGGTATTAAAAAAATCCTTAATGAATATTACAAGAAACTTTACTCTCAGAAATATGAAAGTCTGAAGGAAATTGACCAATACTTGGAAGCACACCACCTTCCTAAACTTACCCAGAATGAAGTGGAAATGTTGAACAGGCCAATATCAAGTTTGGAAATAGCATTAACAATACAAAATCTACCTAAAAAGAAGAGCCCAGGGCCAGATGGCTTCACATCAGAATTCTACCAAACCTTTAAAGAGGAACTAGTACCTATATTTCTCAACCTTTTCCAAAATATAGAAAAAGATGGAATACTACCCAACACATTCTATGAAGAGAATATCACCTTGATCCCTAAACCAGGAAAAGACCCAACAAGAAAAGAAAACTACAGACCAATATCACTAATGAATATTGATGCAAAAATATTCAATAAGAACCTAACAAACAGGATCCAGCAACACATCAAAAAAATTATAC
>CAUYON010207311.1:0-14514 GCA_963573935.1 Arctocebus calabarensis
AAAGGTAATTTCATTTCCAAATATCTCCCTTTAGATAGTTTTTTTTTTTTTTTTTTTTGAGACAGAGCCTCAAGCTGTCACCCTGGATAGAGTGCTGTAGCATCATAGCTCACAGCAACCTCCAATTCCTGGGCTCAAGTGAGTCTCTTGCCTCCGCCTCCCAAGTAGCTGGGACTACAGGAGCTGGCCACAAAGCCTGGCCATTTTTTTTGGTTGCAGCCGTCATTGTTGTTTGGCGGGCCCGGGCTGGATTCAAACCTGCCAGCTCAGGTGTACATGGCTGGCACCTTAGCCCGTTGAGCCACAGGCGCTGAGCCCCGTTCAGCTAGTTTTTAACTCTTCCTAATGATGATTAGAAAGAAATTTCTGGTTCCTTTTCTACAGAACTTAAGAGACTGGAGATGCCTTAGGAATTGATTTGAAGGAATTTAATTCATTTCTCCCTGTGTATTTACAGATGAGACGTGAGTGGGTTTGGTTGGATTCTCAACAAGACTGTCCCAATGAATCTGAGTTGAGCAACGACTGCAGGTCCCTCTTCAGCTCATGGGACTCCAGTCTGGATCTTCATGTGAGCAGCTGGAGGGAAACTGAGGATCTGAGGGCTGAAGAACTAGAGGAAAGCAGCTCAGGGAGAGAACATAGTGAACTTCTTGTAGAGGATGGAGTTAGTGAGGAATCTCAGGAAGAGTCAGAGCAAATCAGCCACCAGGACCTCCTCCACTTTCTCTCTGAGGTAATGGTGAGCTATTATTTCCAAAGCTGAAAGAGCCTGAACTTTCTAAAAGAACACTTACCCCTGCCCTCTTCTGCTACTCTTAATACTAAAATATGAGCTCCACAGTGGTAGGAGCAGAGTTCATTGCTGTGTCCTTAGCACATGGTGCTGATACAGAATTTGCACCAAATACATACTTTTTGACTGGATGTTCTAAGACCTGAACTTAAGGGGCCTAAGTTATAGTAAGTGGAATTTCTGAATGCAAGATTGTCTTATAAGTTAAGTATCCTTGTAATTAATTTTTTCAGAATTGTGAGAAGTTACACTTGCCCAAACTCTCCTTAAAATTGTCATTATGCCTTCAAGGTAGTATTTTATTTATTTATTTATTATTATTTTTTTTAGACAGATCCTCAAGCTGTCACCCTGGATAGAGTGCTGTGGCATCACAGCTCACAGCAACCTCCAATTCCTGGGCTCAAGCGAGTCTCCTGCCTCTGCCTCCCAAGTAGCTGGGCCTACAGGCGCCCACCACAGCGCCCGGCCATTTTTTGGTTGCAGCTGTCATTGTTGTTTGGTGGGCCGGGCTGGATTCGAACCTGCCAGCTCAGGTGTATGTGGCTGGTGCCTTAGCCCACTGAACCACTGGTGCCGAGCCTCTATTTGTAGTTTTTTGAGGATCTTCCCTATTGTTCTTCACAGTAGCTATATAGTATACATTGCTATAAGAGTACCTAAGAGTTTCTTTTTCTCTGTACCCTTGCCAGCATTTTTTTTTTATCTTTTTGATAATAGCCATTATAACTGGGGTGAGATGATATCTCACTGTGGTTTTGACTTGCATTTTCCCTGATGATTAGTGATACTAAGCTTATTTTCCAATTTTATCATAACAATATTATAAATGATCTTTTTTTTATTGTTCGGGATTCATTGAAGGTACAAGAAACCATGTTACACTGATAGCACTATAAATGATCTCTTTAACATGAATGTTTCTTACTAGAAGAGAAGCTTATTGAAGGGACTATCTTATTACTGTTTTTCCCCAGCATTTATAGGACCTTTTTTATTAAACCTGGCATTAATAAAAAGGTCCTATAAATTGTCAAATCAAGGCTAAAAATTCCTTTTTACATTTTAAAGTAGAACTTAAAAAATATACAAAACTCTTTCAAGTTTCAGTTAATTTTCCTCAGGTCTACAATGCCATCATTTCATAAATACCAACCTTTGTTTTTCAACACAGATGGGTCTTGAAAGTTCCAGCCTGCATTTCTAAGGCAAGACACTCAATCTTTGAATCATCTTGATTGTTCCTTGGCTGATCTATCTCCAACTCTAGTCCAACTTTCTTTAAGATGACCACCCAGAATTATGCTACAAATGTCCCTACTTCCTGGCTGTGGAGGATACTCTTTTCTATTCCTTTGGTAGACCTCTTCTGATGATGCTCCATATGATAGTATGTTGGCCATAAAGAACACACTAAGCAACTTTCATCAGTGAATAACCTACCATTACTTCAAGGTTCCTTCTAGGACTATAGTTAATCAGACCAACATGAAGCTCAGTATATTATAATTGTGTTCCCATGTTCATTATATTATGCTTATAATAATGCTATAATTGGAAAGAATGGAGGTTTTCAGGTACAAAGAAACTTATTTGATTCCTAGCCACTTGCCAGCTGTGAAGTATTCAATAGTTGTGTAAATATTCTGAATTCTAGTTGCCTCAATTGCATACAGGACAGAAATTCCCCTTTTGAGTTTGCTGTAGATCAAATCAAACTAATAGGCATTATAGTGAGAGTTTACTAAAAGCAAGACCCCAAATTCTCAAATAGTTTCTCTCTGCTGTGTTGGCATTTTTCACCTGAAATATGTTTAATTTCAGCGGCAAAATTAGAAGATTTCACTCTGGGCTCCCACTTTCTGATTTCTGCCCTCTAAAACTACTAAATAAGATTTCTAGTTAATTGTGGTAGATTGAACATAAACATTTATCTCTGCTTTAGCCCTCCTGCACCATCCCCCCAAACTCCATAAAAATAAAAGATGAATAAAAAAATAAGACATAGAATACAAAGAAAAGAGTATAATTGTGATGGATAATTACAGTCAATCAGTTCAATGTAAGCATTTCACATTGTATATCAAATCAGGACACTGAACACCATAAATGCATCAATGTGTACAGTTATGATTTAGTAAAAACAAAAAAAATAAGAAATACAACAATATGAATAAATCTCAAAAGATTCTAAGAGAAAATCTAAAAAGAGCAAACATAAAAGACTATATGCTGTATGATACCATTATATGAAATGCATTTATAGAAAGGAGAAAACTACAAAAATCAAAACAGACCAGTGATTACTAAGGGCATGGTGCAAGGAAGAGGGAATCCACTTGACCTTTTTTCTTCCCTAACTCCAGTGCTAAGGTCACCAAAAGGTATTCTGATTTGCATTTCTCTGATAATTAGTGATGACGAGCATTTTTCAAGTGTTTTTAAGCCATTCTTCGGTCTTCTTTAGAGAAAGTTCTAATCATCTCACTTGCCCATTGATATAAGGGGGTTGTTGGCTTTTTTTTTTTTTTTGCAATTTCTGGGTGGGGCTGGGTTTGAACCTGCCACCTCTGGCATATGGCGCTGGTGCCCCACTCCTTTGAGCCACAGGCGCCGCCCTGTTGGCTTTTTTGTTGCTTAATTAAGTTCTATCTAGATCCTAGTTATCAAGCTTTTGTCCAATTGATAATATGCAAATATCTTTCCTATTCTGATGGTTGTCTCTTTGCTTTGGTTGTTGTCTCCTTAGCTATACAGAAGCTATTCAGTTTAATTAAGTTTCATTTGTTTATTTTTATTGTTGCAATTGCCACTTGAGTCTTCATAAAGTCTTTCCCCAGGCTGATTCAAGTGTTTTTCCCACACTTTCTTTGAGGACTTTTTATTGTTTCATGCCTTAGATTTAATTTTAGTGAGTGGAGAAAGGTGTCGGTCCAGTTTCCGTCTTTCACATGTGGTTATCCAGTTCTCCCAGCACCATTTACTGAATAGGGATTCCTTCCCCAGTGTATGTTCTTGTTTGCCTTAGCAAAGATCAGGTGCATACTAAGATATTAGTTTCATCTCATGGTTTTCTATTTAGTTCTAGATGTCTATGTCTCTATTTTTTTTTGCCTTATAGGGCAGCCTGACGTCTGGTAGCGTGATGCCCCTGGCCTTGTTTTTATTGCTAAGAATTGCCTTGGCTATACAGTTTTTTTTTCTGGCTCCATACAAAATGAAGAATTATTTTTCCAAATCTTGAAAGTATGATGTTGATTTTTTTTTTTTTTTGAGACAGAGTCTCAAGCTGTCACCCTGGATAGAGTGCTGTAGCATCACAGCTCACAGCAACCTCCAACTCCTGGACTCAAATGAGTCTCCTACCTCCGCCTCAGGCGCCCACCACAACGCCCGGCCATTTTTGGGTTGCAGCCGCCATTGTTGTTTGGCGGGCTCAGGCTGGATTCGAACCCACCAGCTCAGGTGTACGTGGCTGGTGCCTTAGCCTATTGAGCCACAGTAGCCAAGCCATGATGTTGATATTTTAATGGGAATTGCATTGAATGTGTAGATTGCTTTGGGAAATATGGACATTTTAACAATGTTGATTCTTCCCAGTCATGATCATGGTATGTTCTTCCATCTGTTCTTCTTCTGCTATTTATTTTCTTAAGGTTTCGTAATTTTCTTTGTAGAGATTCTTCACCGCTTTTGTTAGGTATATTCATTTTCTTTGAAGCTACTACGGAGGGAATTGTGTCCTTAATTAGTTTTTCATCTTAGCTGTTATTGGCATATACAAAAGCTACTGATTTGTGGACATTGATTTTATATCCTGAGATATTTTGATCACTTCCAGGGGTTGAGTCTTTGGGGTTCTGTAAGTGTAAGATTATATCCTCAGTGAGAGTTTAACTTCCTCTGCCCCCATTTGGATGCTCTTTAATATTTTCTCTTGCTTGATTCTATTGGCTAGAACTTCCAGCACTATGTTGAATAGTAGTAGTGACCCCAACCTAATCCCATTGAGAATGGCCCACATCACAAAGTCTGAAAGCTGCAGATAGATGTATCTGGAGAGAGGGGAACACTTTCACAATGCTGGTGGGACTGCAAACTCAAATAACCTTTTTTTTTTTTTTAGAAACAGAGTTTCACTTTATCGCCCTCTGTAGAGTGCCATGGTGTCACACAGCTCACAGCAACCTCCAACTCCTGGGCTTAGGTGATTCTCTTGTCTTAGCCTCTCCAGTAGCTGGGACCACAGGCGCCCACCACAACGCCCGGCTATTTTTCAGTTTTTGCAGTTTGGCCAAGGCCGGGTTTGAACCCGGCACCTTCGGTATATGGGGCCCGCGCCCTACTCGATGAGCCACAGGCACCACCCTGAAACAACCTTTTTTTTTTTTTTTTTTTTTTTGGTTGCAGCCATCATTGTTGTTTGGAGGGCCCGGGCTGGATTCAAACCCGCCAGCTCAGGTGTACGTGGCTGGAGCCTTAGCCCGTTGAGCCACAGGCGCCGAGCCCTCAAACAACCTTTTTGAAAGGAAGTATGGAGAATCCTCAAAGAACTCAAACTAGACCTCCCATTTGATTATGCAATCCCATTACTGGGCAGCTACTCAGAAGAAAAAAAAAATCATTTTATCATAAGGACATTTGCACTGGACTGTTTATCGCAGCTCAATTTTGAATTGCAAAAATGTAGAAACAATCTAAATCCAGGAATGGTTTAACAAGGTATGGTATATGTATACCATGGAGTACTATTCAGCCACTAAAAAAAGATGGTGACTTTACATCTTTTGTATTAACCTGGATAGAGTTGAAACACATTCTTCTTAGTAAAATATTACAAGAATGGAGAAGCAAGAATCCAGTGTACTCAATTCTGATATGAGGACAATTGATGCGAACACATGGTGGGGGTGGGGGACTAGAGAAGTAGAGAGGGAAGAGAGAAGGACATGGGGGGGTCATGGTGTGTGACACACCTCTTGGGGTTGGGACACAATTATAAGAGGGACTTTATTTAACAAATGCAAGCAGTGTTAACCTGGTTCTTTGTATCCTCAATGATTCCCCAACAACAACAAAAGGTATTCTGAAGGTAAACTCCCCAAGTTGTCCCAAGCAATGGTAGAATCATCAGAATACATGATCAATCAGCTTCTGGATACTGATACTTTTCCTGATATTTTTCCCAGGATGTCTTTGACAAAGACAAAATCCATTTAGTTGTATATGTTGTGGCAAGCATTGTTAAAGTGCAATCACATCGTTTTATAGTTATAACTTTCTATGTATTTTTGTGAACGTTAGAATTAATTTTGTATTTATAATACCTTAATTCTCTTGAGACAGAGGTACCTCCGGGTGTTTCTAAATGAAAATTAATTTATCTAGAGGATAAAATGAGGTTAGAGCTTAGCACTATCAAGGTTACATGTCTTTAGACTCTGAAAGACTTAGAGATTCCCACTCCAGAATAAGTGTTGGGTTAAGGATCAAGATGATCTCAGGTCTGATAGTGACAAAAATGGCTAAAGAGGTAGACATTGCTTATATATTGAAGGTTTACAGTTAAATGGATAATGAATTTATAAATTCTCTCACTTACTGAGGTAAATCAGTGTCCTCATAAAATTTTTAGGGTTTCTATTGTTCTTTTGTAATTTTCTTTCTTTTACAGGCATGCTTTTAATATAAATTTTTAAACCTTATTTTACTGGATAAAATTTTTGTAGGAATATATACCACATATCCTCTAGAATGATTTCACCACACCTTATGATTTTGAACTTTCCTTTAAAGGATTTCTCTACTTGCCTAGCATAAAAATAAGTAGGTTCATTAGAGAGAATGGACATTGCAAAGGCCCATCTGCTCAACTTCACTAGATAAAAATGAATTAAGTGCCAAAATTTAAAATATGAAAATAAATCATTAGTAAACTGCCTTTGGGAATAACAAAATCCTTATACCTAACTCTATTAAATGGCTTTCTTCTCATGCTAAATAATTACTATCCTCATAAAGCTAGGATAGTCCAAAAACTTAGAAATTAACCCACCTACAATAATTTGCACAATCCAAGCTTTGGGATCTGTGGCTTTTTCCTTTAGGCTACATATGTCTCATCCCATTGGACAAAATTAGAAGGCATGTTTGGCTATGATTACAGAGAAGCTCAAAGAATAGTCTGATTATTTTTTAATCCTAGTAGATTGAGATTCTGATTTATTTTCTTTTTTGCTCACCTTACTACTATATGAGAATCAAAAGAAAAGGCTTAAATTTCACAATAACTAGAATTCAGTTTGAAAGTTGAAGTAGTAGAATAAAAAAATGTATTTAGCATACTCCTAAATATGCTTTCCATGTTACTGGCTTTATTTCAAGCCTTTTCTTGACGTGGCTGTATAATTTAATTAAGGAAGGTGCTACAAAAAGAACAATTGAAACCAAATTGCTGGTTAAGATCGGCTAAATCCAGAGGCAAGTGGTATTCTGGTCTTCCTGTTTTCTGCCTTCAAACCATTTTAGGTAATTTTTCCTGACTACTGTGAGGCCTCCTAGTCCTTTTAAACTATTCTTCTATTGGACTATCATTACTCTTTCACCCAGACTCACTGCATTGTGTAAATCTAAGGGGACTTATTCCTACTGGATACCCTATTTTCATCATTTCTATCTTGTACAAATGATTCTCCAAATCAGAACTATTCCCAACAAGATAAACTGACATCCACTGGCTGTTTCACTTTAGGGGATTATAATCCAGCACTGTTCTAATTCTCATACTAAACATGGATTGAGCACGTTGCCGACACAGTGTTACAATGCCACATATGATAGACTAGACACAGATTAGACAGTCCTACCTTCAGGGAGCACACAAATTAGTGTGACAGATAGTCAAGAAAACGAGCGACTATAATATAAGACAAAATTAAATAAGCCTTCAAGCACTGTATTAGTCAAGGCACAGCAGAGGGACTGCTGATTAAGACTATCTAGGGGAAAACTTCACAGCGAAAGAGACATTTGAATAACAAAGGGAAGCCTTGACGGAAAAGTAAGAGTCACACCACTGGAGAAAGGATAGAGGATCGGGTGCTATTTAGAAGAAGGTATGCGATCTTGTTAAAGGGAATTGCATAAAGAAAAGAGTGAAAGGCAAGAAAATAGGTGGTGTTTTCCAAGAATAGCACACAGTCTGCAATAGTTGGAACATAAGGTGCATGGAGGATTCAGCGCTGCTCTAACTATAGGGCGGTGCTACATTATGAAAGGCTGTGAGTGCTGGCACATGAGCATGAGTCTCTTTCCTTTGATCAAAAGAATTTGGCCTCATAAAAAACATTACACATTACTTCTGCAATGATCAGAAAGCTTTTGTTCAAGACCACAGTAATAGGTGGAATAGGAAAAACACATAGTTTCTGAATTCATGCAGTTATATTAAATAATACCTCTATGCCTTATTAGCAAAATAGCATTGTTTGGCGGCCTAAAATTGAGGCAGCGTTTTCTATAAGTCATTTGTTGCCATAGATATGCTCTTCAGAGCTAATTCTAGTATTCTAACAGCAGCAAGGTAAGAATAAGTATGCTGGCCCTCTGACCAAAAAGAGGCATGTTGCAGGAAGTGTCTGACGTATTGAGAAGCACTGTTAGTAGGACAGCATTTAAGGATTTATGACAATTTTATAAACTGCCAGTAGGACGGGCTAAAAAATTTGCAGGGCTAGTAAGACATAAAAACAGAAGAACCCTTGTTCGAGAACTATTAAGAATTTTAAGATAGAGACACCAGAGCATTAAACCGAGAGTGGGTCCTGGTGCAACATCATAGGTCACACACCCGTGAAGCTGGTCTGACTGCCAACTCTAATTTTAATGATCATCCATTCAGTTTCCATAGCCTGGTATATTTATAAAGTGGCTCTCTCATTCAAGTGTAAACTTTTTTTTTTTTTTTTTTTGAGACACAGCCTCAAGCTGTCACTCTGGATAGAGAGCTGTGGCATCACAGCTCACAGCAACCTCCAACTCCTGGGCTCAAGGGAGTCTCCTGCCTCTGCCTCCCAAGTAGCTGGGACTACAGGCGCCCGGCCATTTTTTGGTTGTAGCCGTCATTGTTGTTTGGCGGGCCCGGGCTGGGTTCAAACCCGCCGGCTCAGGTGTACGTGGCTTGCGCCTTAGCCCGTTGAGCCACAGGCGCCGAGCCTCAAGTATAAACTTTTGCCACCAATGTACTCCCAGAATTGATCCCTTCACCACAGTGCTTTCTTGATTGACTTCACTGGTAGTGCTATTTTTCTGCTCGCCAAGAACTTAGGTTGTTTCCTTAATCTTTTGTGTATAAAATTCCCCTTCCTAATTAAGTCTTCACTAGTAGAGATAATGTAATATGTTTTCAACCATTTCCAGCATTTAATCTTAAGCTGATGCATTATTCAGCCTACTACTTGTACAAAGTGTAAGCACGGCTGCCAATGCTGCTGTAACTTAAGGATAGTGGCAAAGGTAGGCACTACTATCTCAGTGCCCAGGCATTGTGCTGGGCACTTTACAGTCCTGAAAATTGATCAGTGGATCTGATTTCCTTGTTTTTTTATATTTTAGTCCTATTCTTCAGCATTTTCCCCAAAATGAGAAGGAAAGGAAGGAAGGAAAAAACCCCTCTGATCAGACAATTTTGCTACTTGTTAGGAGAGTTGGTGTTAGTGACTTTTTACCACAGATTTAAAATCATCAAGTACAACTTCTATATTATCTATATATTTCATTTATTCTCCTGGCATTCAATGGATAAAATGATCCTTAAGTTTATCTGTATCAGTAAGTTGACCATATTAGGTAATAAAGTCACAGAGGGAAGACACCATGCTTTGTTTTTGTTTTTCAGTTTTATTGAGGTATAACTGACATATAAAAATTATTTATGTACAGTCAAAAATAAATTGACAATTATAAATGTGATGTTTTGATATATGTATACATTGTGAAATGATCACCACAGTCTAGCTAATTAAGGTGCTCATCACCTCACCATGCTCTTTTGAATTGTATTAATACAATATAGACATAGCATTAACTGTCAATGAAAAAACTAAAACAAAAAAATCTACTCTAGCTATAAATTCTACTCAACCAATTAATAAGTATATATATTATGCTAAGCCTTGTGCTTCATGTTATATCAAAAAGCTTCAAGTTTTCAAAATTGTTAGTATACCAGCACCGCTGAAGAACTTCAGTCAAGATCGCCCTACAGCCTTCAATCAATCAAGGAGATGTATGTTCAGTTCACAGTGGGGTTAATTTGTCTAGACCACCAATTTCAGAATGGCAGAGGATCTAAAGTCAAATATTCTCAACTGATCTGAACGAAGCTCTTTTGACTAGATTACTCCTACTTGCTTTAGTCAGATAGGAATTATTTCCGTCTACTAAGAATTTGCCAAGCTCTCTCTGTTTAGCTGAAGTTTGGCACACCATTTTTATCTCCAGTTTGCCTTTTTATTTTTGATTTGGGAAGACACTATCCCACTATCTTCTGACTCTGAAAAGAGGAGAGTTTTTCTTTTTACATGCATGGGATGTATCTAGTACCTCAGGACATTTTGCCTCCTAAGCCACAGCTTAACAGCATTAGCAAAAGCAGTTCAGCCAGAGGGGAACTGAACAGCAGCTGAGTCAGTCTAATAATTTACACTGGGGAAAGCCCTTGGAATTCAGAGGCACATTGCCCAGCTGGAGAGACAAATCTAATCTCTGCTAATGATGTTCCTCCCTGCCCTTCCTATCAGGGCTGGGCTTTTTACACATGCGCACATAATTACATATGCACACTCAGAGTCCAATGAAGCCAAAGAACACAGCACCCAGGATTAAATTACACAGTAAGACATCCAGGCGTCAGCTGGCCTCTACATCCTGTCTAATAAATGCTGTCCATGGTTCACATTTGTGGAACTGCTAAAGCTCTTAAGAGTTCAAAAACATAGAACTAAATACTAACATTCAAGGGTGATATTATGGTTTATTATGAGAATAAGCATAATAAGCTTGACTTCTTAAATAGACCTAAATAAAAAAATACATAGTAAGAGAAGACGCAAGGACTCCAGGCTGTTGACAAAAATGCACAAAGTATAATAGGTAAAGAGGTGAAGGGAAAATATGAATAAAATGTACAAAAAAAAGTATAATAGGTAAAGAGGTGAAAGGAAAATATGAATAAAATGTACAAAAAAAATGCAAGGCAAAAACCAGTAGATAAAAATATTGCATATGCCAACTGTCAATGCTTCACAAATTTGGACCACAGCTTTCTGTGGATCAAAGAAAGAGGACACAATTATTCAAGTAAGATTAAAAAATACAAATTATAGAGAAGTAGTTTTTTCTTATATTAAGGTCTGAGAGGCCTTTCTTTCATTGAGACACCCAAAATGAGAAGGATAACATAGCCTCCCGATATCCTCCCAGAAAATACAATAACACCTTTCCTATGATGGTTTTTAAGAGTACCTCTTTCACACAATGTGAAATTTCTAAAATTCTAGAAAAGCAACACTTACAGTAAGAGATTCCAAGCAAAGAGCTCTTTTAAAGTCTGATTTAATCCAGAAGGACATGGCCTGCAAGATCTGTCGGGAAAGTATCCACCCATGTACTATAAAAAAAGACATTTATTGAAGTAAATATAAGATACAAGAAACATTGGACCTAGGACAATGAAGCCCGTCTACTTCCAAGTCGGCGCCTTGAGATCTCACACACTCCTCCCAGGATCTCGTCTGCTGTTGAAAACACTCAGCAAAATCCTCTATTGGAATCACCATCAGCTGCCTCATAGTATTTTGCTGAATCTTATCACCACGCGAAATCGCTTCCCTTTCAAAAGTGATTTTAGTTTTGAGAAAAGCCAGAAGTCTCAAGGTACCAAATCTGGGATTTGGGGGTTTGAGGGCTGAGTTGCCTGGATGATTTGATGTTTTGTCAAAAGTCTGCAGGAGACATGATGCACGAGAGGGCATGTTTTCATGATGAAGCTGTCCATGACGGCCGTCGTTTTTTGTGGTATTGTATCTGTCAACCAGGGAAGAACACTGAGGTAGCACTCGTTATCATTCGGCCTGGAGAAATGTGCTCGTGAGGGACAGCTCCTTCGCGTGGAAAGCACAGTACGTGGTCTTGATCTTGCTGTGGCTTTGCCACGCCTTCTTCGGACGCAGAGAGCCAGGCTACTTCCACGGGGGTGAACGGGCCTTCGTTTCCAGGCCACAGCCATAGACCCAGGGTTCCTCTCTAGTTGTGACCTTTTTGAGGAAATCTGGTGGTTCACTGGTCGCAGTCTGAAGTAAGCCATTAGCAAATGTAACGCGAAGTGCCTTCTGCTCTGGCAGCAGAAGCCGTGGAACACATTTTGCCACAACACGTCTCAGACCAAGATCCTCTGTCAAAATCTGGGACACAGTAGTTTTGGGGATCCCCAGCTCGGCTTCTAGTTCTCTCACCGTCAGGCGCCGATCCTTGTTGACTGCAGCTCGCACACGTTCAACGTTCCCAGGCCTTCCAGAACGTGGGTCACTTTCAACAGATTCTCGGCCACCTTTGAAGCGTTTGTGCCACACTTTTATCTGTGCTGCGCTCATTGCATCGTCCCCGAAGGCCTTCTGAATCATTCGGATAGTTTCTGCGGAGGACTGCTCAAGCTTAACGCAGAATTTGATGCAGACTCGTTGCTCTACCCCCTCGGTCATTTTGAATGCGACGGCCACACAAGACACACGCTCATTCCACAGAGTCTAGCGCCAGATAGCACAGCGAAGCGATCCCTGCTCACGCATGCGCATTCCAGGCCACTCGCCTGGGCTGCCAGGTCACGTGGATCCGGCGCAAACCCTTCTCATTAGGTTAGCACTGGCTGGATACTTTCCGGACAGGCCTCCTTCATCTCTTTCAGGAAATCTTCCTTGGGCATTATTTATCACACTCAAGATATTGAGTAGCTAAAAATTAAAGGTTATTTTCTCTAGCAAAATCCTGGAATGCAAATATTCTGGATGCCCATGTAACGGGTAGACCTATGAGCTTTAATAATCAACCAAGAAGAAAGAGCTGACGCCGTCTTATGAAAAAAACCCAGGAATCTGATCAGAATTTGTGCCTCAAAACCTCATTTCCACATGGAAGTATGCCAAAAATAAAGCCTGACCATGTGGTTATTTCTTTATTTTTATTACAATGCATAATGTTCTTCACATTTTAATGAAACTGTATTTTTTAAAATATTTTCACAAGCACAAGTATTTTTATCCAAAGCCCTTTGCAAGTAGCATCAATTACTTTGAAAAAAGGGAAGCAATTTAATAGTTAATACCTCTGCCGAGTTACTGAAGTAAATAGGTAGTGGAGGGGCAGGGAGTCGCCATCTGGGGCTATAAATTGTAATCCTGCTACACGGTAATGGACGGAAGGCTGATCCACGAGGCTCCCCCCGGAGATCCCATCCATCAGTGCAGCCGTCCAGAGAAGGGAGTGAAGACAAGGGCGGCCCTGAGTCTGGACAAGGAAGGGTCTCTGCCATAGTAGCAGGTCTGTCAGATTTTCTGACAACAGGGCTGTCAGATTTTCAAAAGCATCTCTTACCTCCTCCCATACAAATTCTTAAATTCAGGAAATTATAGGAAAAATTCTCACACTTTAAATACTGGCATTTACAAGGGAACTTAGGATTCAAAGAGCTCTGAACAAGCAATAGGCTTTGGGCCCCTTCCTCTATTTTTAGTCAACTTGTAAATCTCTCTTGGAAAGAAAATGACGATATTATTTACTGTAAAGTGAAAACTATGAATGTGATTTTAACCCACAAGAAGCGGTGCCATTGTGTGTGCATGTGCTTGTGTAAAGGTGCCCTTGCTGCTGTTTATTCTATTCTGCCTTTTACCACAAGCTAAGAGCTTAGCTGCTTTGGACTATTGCCCAAAATAGGAGCATTTGAAAGACCATATAAGCAGGTAAGAAGAAGACAAAAGACAGGAGTGATCCTAACAGGAAGGGAAACAGTGCAGAAAATCAAGTTTCTCAAAATAATCAGAAAATTACAAGTCAAAAGAAAAACTTAGCCTTAAATGGTACCTGAGATTATTCTTAGAAAGAGAATATAATTAGAAGTGCTATAACAACTGGGTGGTTCTTTCTTTTTTTTTTTTTTTTTTTCACATTCCCCTTAAATACTTAAAGCTTAGTATTTCATGTCTTTTAAAATATTCAAGGACCCTGACAGATGTCCTCTCATCAGTTCCCATTACAGTTCCCCGAGAAAGGCACTCCTCAGATTTACCACTGAAATCACAATACTACATTGAAAAACTCCCATTTCTGGGAGGAAGGTGGTCACTTACCAGATATTTTCTATTCAGTTTATTCACTGATTTAACAAATGCTTTTTTTTTTTTTTGAGACAGAGCCTCAAGCTGTCACCCTGGATAGAGTGCCGTAGCATCACAGCTCACAGCAACCTCCAATTCCTGGGCTCAAGTGAGTCTCCTGCCTCCGCCTCCCAAGTAGCTGGGACTACAGGCACCCGCCACAACGCCTGGCCACTTTTTGGTTGCAGCTGTCATTGTTGTTTGGCGGGCCCAGGCTGGATTCGAACCCGCCAGCTCAGGTGTACGTGGCTGGTGCCTTAGCCCGTTGAGCCACAGGCACCGAGCCAA
>CAUYON010207318.1:0-12755 GCA_963573935.1 Arctocebus calabarensis
GATAAACTTAAGGAAGCAAAAAAAAAAAAAAAAAAAGAATACAGTGAAAACTACAAAATGTTCCTGAAAGAAATTAAAGAAGATAGAAATAAATGGAAAGACATCCCATGTTCATGAATTAAAATTTTCAAATTGTTAATAAAAAAAAAGAGTTAGGTGAGCAGAACATTGCCACACCCCTATGAAAGAAGTGGGAAGGTACTATACTAATAACCTCTGAAATCTGAGGTATAGTGAACAGAGGTGGAGGATGTGAAGGCAGGAGGTTTGCAGAAGCTAATACTGTAGCTTCACAGCTTAAGAAGCAAGAAAGCCACACTCTAAAGTGATTAGAAGGAAAGGGCAAAGACCCTGGTGTCCCAGTCCCCTAGGAGTAAGGAAAGGAAGAAGACTCACTGCTCTGGGACACAGTGAGATGATCCTGGAAGGTTAGTGCCTGTTTTAGTGGTGAGGTAGCATGTGTTCTAGAGGGAGTGCCTAAGAGAAGTGGTAGATACCCCTGGAAGAGGAGGCAGTCTTCCGATTTGACAAGGTAGGATAAAACTAAGCATAGCCAAAGAAAAATCTGAGCTCCATGTGTCGTGAAACTGTCTCATCACCAAAAGTATTAGCCTAACGCAGGGATGACACCTGCCATCTGCCCTCACAGGGCTATGGCAGCAGAGAGTGATTGGTGGACAATCAGGCAGCATCCTGTTTATAACAATTCCTGAATGGGGTGTGAGAAGGAAAACCTCAACTGATTCCCATGCAGACTTATATTCAACAACCACTAGGATATAAGGAAGAAGGAGATTTCCTAGGACCTTAGCAATAGCCACGCCTCACACTAACTGGAATATCACTTGAGTACTGGAACTTCCTTCAGTATCCATGATGTTTTCTTAGCCCTAGGAGTTAATTGTCTTGATGTGACTGCTCCACCATGAATGAGATTTAGACTCCTATATGGAATTGAATGCTTTTAGATCATATATAATCAAGAATCTTAGGAATTCCCCTAATACAACTATAGTAAATACTTCTGTTACATGAGAACAACAGCAGTGAGAAGGGGTTATATGGGTATTACTTTAAAGAAAGTGAAGCCTGCATCCAAAAGCTGCCAAGGCAGACCTCTGGTACCAGTTGCATTGGAACATGGAGTAGACCCAGCACAGTCCACACACTCATGCCACCCATCCATGGTAGATACTGCCAATTTCCTATGCAATATTAATTCTCTCCCCCTCATTACCAACAGAACCCCTGTGTTTATGGGCATGTCATGGCAGTGTTCCTAACTAAAAATACACCGCATTTCCCATCTTTCAGGTAAGAGTGGACAATAAGGCACAAGAAGAGGTAATTGGATGGGATTTTGTAGAAAGCCCTTGTTTCCTTTCCTTCTTTCTGTGCCTGAACTTAGATGTTATGGTTGGACTCCAACCATGAGGGAAAAGTCAAGAGAATCTCAAAGCTTTACCCTGAAATCCTGGATCAGATGAAGCCACACTAGCAACCACTCTCCCCCAGGCTTCTCTCCCCTATTCCTGGGGTAACGATAAACTCTCTATATCCTCAAGCCAGAATCCTTGGGTCAATGTTACTGGAAGCTGAATACAATTTGCTAACCAATCCAGTATGAAACTCTGCCTTGGGATTAGAATGCCCAAGAATGGAGAGAGTGGGAGTGAGAGGCTAAGAGAGAAGGAGAGAGAGGAAAAAGAGAGAGGGGTAGAGGTGGGAGAAGAGAGGTGGAAAGAGAGAGGGAAAGGGAAATAGAGAAGGATGGGCAGGGAGGGAGAGAGGAAAAGAGGGAGGAAGGGAGGGAGGGAGAAAGAGAATTTACAAACATATTTGGAGAAAGAAGGGATAACACCCCTGCAAAAAAAGCTTCTAGATCTAATTGCCCATCTAACATGTGAAGACTGGAAGTAGAATTAAGAGATCAGCCTGCTTCCTATCTAGGTTTGCTTGTCATGAAGAGGCAGAGAACAGGAAGTGTGAGAGAGGAAACCAAAGAAAGGATGTCTCTACTTCCTCTGTTTTAAGGTACATTGGGTTTGTCTACACGCAGCTGTCAAAGAAAGATGGGTGGACTGGCACTGGTATGGGGACATGAAGTTAAAGGTTTTTCCTCACAGGACTTACTTCTGTTTTTCTATCTTTTCATTTTGTTCTTATATTTCAGATAAGAGTAGCCAATGAGCCACAAAAAGAATGATTGGATGGGATTGCTTAGAAAACCCTGTTACCCTTCCTTCTTTCTGTGCCTGAGTTTGGATGTTAAGAAAGTGGATATTATTGTTGGACTCCACCCATGAGGGAAAAGCCCAGAGAATCTTAAAGATCTCACTCTGAAATGAATGCAAAAGATCATTTTAATAGGTATGGGGAGTAGATGCTGCAAATTAATCCGGCTACCAATTCTCTGTGTGTCTTATGCTGAGAGAGAGAATCCGAGAGGCCTAGTGGTCACGCAGCAGGATGCTTCATAAGCTGCTAGTCAGTCAGAGGATCAGCAGTTTTTGGCTTAGGTGCCCATCCCTGGTCTCGCCAGCCTTGATACAAACATAGAATCTTGTGTTAGGAGCATAAAGAAGATTATTCTCCTCAGCAGGGACCTGGGGATAGGCATTCCCTTAGAGGGAGCTCTTGACCTTTTCAAAATTCTTCTTTTTGGCCAACATGAGCTAAGGGTGAGGAAGTTCTAAGTAAAAACTGATGGAGCCATGAGACATTGGATGATAACAGCCCCCTCTCTGCTTCTCTCTAGCAAAGTTAACAGAGAGGAGAGAGATCACTGCACCACACTGGCGCTTTCACGCTTCTCTGTCTGCAGAGATGGGTGCTCAAGCTGAGCCAGATGGAGAGTGTGGATGATGTAGTGATGTAGTGATTCCCAGAGAGCCTGACAGGAGGAGAGGGATGGATGAAGATAGAAAAAACTAGAGCCGGTGCATGGCTGTAAGACATTGCCTCTGTAAGATATTGTTGGTAAATTGAAGACCACTCCTATGACATTCTTTTGACATTTTCCCATAAAGGAGGACTAGAGGGAAGCGTATCTATCCAGAGGAAAAATTCTATAAAATTTAGTGTTTGGTGTTGAAAAAATTATGTACGTTTGCATGTTATTACATTATACTGCCATGTTTTTCATAACTGAAAATATTGTTTGAAATGATTTAATGTTTTCCAGTGATCTCAAACTAGAACTGAATTTCTAACAGGGTGCATTGTGTTCCACTTCTTATGTCAACTCCTACCTTCTGAGGTAGGTATCTGAGTCTGAAAAAAGTACAATTCAATGGACTATTCAGAGGATTTTGTGAAGATTTGAATTTCTACAATTGTAGGAGGTTGTAGAAGCCAGAAAAACAGAGGTACCAGGAGGATTATTTGTTGCACATCAGATGCACTATGTTTGGAAGTTTTGGATGGAGATTTTTTTTTTAATAGTGAACAAAGGCAGACAATGAAAGCTTGCATTTCAGTGTTAGCAGGGACCATTTCGTTACATGGCATGGAAACTGGCTGGAAGCAAGGATGGTGTTGTTGTTGGTGGTAGTAATAGTAGGGGTAGTGTTCTAGTGAAGAAACAGAATTATATGAAATTAGGTTTTACATTGACCTTCATAGAACTTGGTTTCCTTTTTTTGGTTTTAAATGGTCTCTTTCTGCTATTCTCTACCTCGTAAATGCTGCCTCTCAATAACATGACATGATTCTGCAGACATAGTTCACAATGCGATATGATTCAGATTCTGTGTCTCAAATCCTAATTTTGGGGAGGGAGCATCCAATTGGATGAGGTTGAGTCATCTGCCCAGTGTTGGTCCAGTCAGCTGTGATTGGAGCATTAGGGTCATGCTAGGACTCCCTGATAGGAGTGGGCACACGGAGGGAGTCATGAAGGAAATTATGGAAGTTGCTAGCATAAAAGTTGGGCTTAAGGAGAAATAGCAGCTTCTGAAGTGAGGATAGTAGAATTTGATAACTGATAGTATTTGAAGGTTTCTACTTTGGGAGACATGGTGGTGAGTAAACTTCAAATTTGTTAAATGAATGAACAAACATTTAGTCTGAAAAGCCATTTTCTGGATTTACTGACTTCAGACTCTGTGAGCACTGGATTAATACACTGAAATTAAATTACTATGAGTTTAACTTCACTATTATTTGAGTGACCTTTAGCAAGTCATTTTTTTTTTATTATTTTGTGCTTCCTCATTTATACATATGGAACAAAAATACCTGCTCTGTCTTTAGGGCTATTGTGATTAAAGAGATAATATAGATTTAACTACAAAGAGTCATACAAATGTAAAGTTTATTACTAACATCTGAATACTAGGTGATGTGTTATTCCTAATAACTCTCTTCTTGGACCCATAACTATGTGTGCAAGTATTCTTATCTGTGGAGTTAGGGTGGGAAAGGAAGAAAGAAATGTAGTGGAGTGTAAAATTGCTGAATAATACATTTCACAAGAGAAGGAAATGTTGTAATGCTCTGTATAAGTCATTCTGCTTTCACTTTCCTCTGAACATTTCTGGGCAGAGAAGTTACTCCTACTGCCACCAACTCCTTTTTTTCCCTTTCTAGGCAGTATGTGATGTGAAGAGATTTTACATGAAGCAAGAAAAGGAAAACTTCTTGGCTGCAATAAAAAGAAAGAGGTACAATCAAAAGTTTATAGGCTGTGGATACTGGGAAATATTATTTTGATAGGTAGGTGATATAGATGGTGTGTATGAGAGAGACAGAGAGAGACAACCTCATGAGTATGTGGGTGTATGAGAGAGACAGAGAGAGAGAGAGAGAGAGAGAGAGAGAGAGAGAGAGAGAGAGAGAGAGAGAGAGAGAGAGAAATGATTGAATGAATCATGCAGGACAAAGTAAGGTGATCCGGTAGGTCTGGTTTTCCTCCAGGGCCTGTAAAGTCAGTTTTGGGTGTGATTCACAAACTATTGTCCCATGTCTGTCCCAGTGGCCCATAACACAAGAGGCCACCTCCTTCAAGCTTGATCTCGTGAGATTATTCCTCAGAGCTGTTGAACTAGAGGAACAGTTCTTGACAGAATTTAAGCTAATGATACTACTTGATAGGTATTAATTTTATTGCATTTTCAGAAAAGATAAGTTGAGAAGGGGGTGGGAAACTAACACTGGATGTCAGGTACTTACTATCTCAGCTTAGGCTCAGAATAACATTACAAAGGGCATATACTTAACCCTAATTTACAGATAAGGCAATTGGACTTCAGAAAATTTAAATGACTGTCTAAGGTCTGACACAAGTAAGTAGAGGATGTGATACTCAAGCCCAGGGCAGTTTGATTTCAAGTTCCATATTCTTTCTGTTGACACTGTATTGGGTTGGGGACCCCTAAATCATCACCTGAAGGTTTAACATGGAAATACTCTCTGAGAAATTATTTATCTTGATTTAAGGATTGTATTTGACAGGTTCAGATTAAAAGGATTATTTTAGGGATACCTAACCCACTAACAGTCTATTGCTGCTAAAATCCAGATAGATGAAACTATTTTCTATAAAAACTTTATTCCAGGAAGGAAAAATACATGAACTCATACTCAATGCTAGGTAGGTAGAGCAAGCACACTGGGCTGTGTCTGTCTCTTCTGGGCTGGATAGTGAGAACAGGTTCTTCCTGTGACTCTGGCTTTCATGGAGAGCTTGAGGGAATTCAGAGGGCTGTGACTCGATGTGGGATAGTACTCCTCTGAGCACTCGTGGAGTGCTCACCTGCACAATAGAATGATATATTCTTTCTTTCTTTTCTTTCTTTCCTTCTTTCTTTTTCTTTCTTTCTTTCTTTCTTTCTTTCTTTCTTTCTTTCTTTCTTTCTTTCTTTCTTTCTTTCTTTCTTTCTTTCTTTCTTTCTTTCTTTCTCTTTCTTTCTTTCTTTTTCTTTCTTTCTTTCTTTTTCTTTCTCTCTCTCTCTCTCTCTTTCTTTCTTTTTTTTTTTTTTTGGAGACAGAGTCTTACTATGTTGCCCTCGGCACAGTGCTGTGGCATCACAGCTCACAGCAACCTCAAACTCTTGGACTTATGTCCTACCTCAGCCTCCCAAGTAGCTGGAACTACAGGCACCCGCCACAACGCCCAGCTATTTTTTTTGTTGTTGTTGCAGTTGTCATTGTTGTTTAGCAGGCCCAGGCTGGGTTTGAACTCGCCAGCCTGGGTGCATGTGGCCAGCACCGAAACCACTGTGCTATGGGTGCTGAGCCAATGGAACAATACATTCTTGAATGCAGTATTTCTTCAGGGATTAGGAAAGAAGAAATATGAGAATAATGGTAACAGTGTACACATATTTGGAGTGCTCTATGCTGTTTTCTATAGAAGCAGTACTAATTTACATTCCAACTAATAACATACAAGCATAGATTGCTCACTGTGGCCTGTGCAATATACTAAATTATTCACTTGCTTTATTTCATTTCCTTTTCACAACTGTACATCACTTTAAAGAACATGCACACATGCAGCTTTCAGAGTCCCCTGTGGCTGCACACGTGGTCTGCTTGGAGGTGGGAGGAGAAGTAATACTCTCTGGACTAAAAACTGAAAGAGGCAGATAATCTGGTATTTTGAGTCTCTGCAGAAATTGATCTTGTGCTTATGACCCTCGTGGTGCTCATCAGCTCCAGGCACTTTCTTATCTGGGATGGTTCTGTGTGGCTGGTACAGTTGTCTTGTTGAGATTTTAGAATCTTCACAATCTCCACACTGTGGTTCTGTGTACTTTTGCAGAGGGGTCCCTGGTTGTCCTACAACTATATTCTCTGTTTGTGTCTTTTTGGTGCAGTTTCCCAAACAGGTCCTGATCTTTCTCACCACTGCCCTAAATCTCTTTCTTTCTCACCTTCCTTTTCCCATTAGCTATGCCTTTGGTTTCTTTCCTGCCCTCCCAATATGTGTATTCTCCTTGCAGTAGCATTTGTTCTTGCTGTCTTTCTTCAGCATCCTAGCCACGTGACTGCTTATGGTCACTTGGCTCTGAGATCACAAAGGACTCACTCGCCTCTGTGTTCAAGTGCAGGCTTGACCAGGCAGCCTGGCTTTGCCTTCTGGTTTCACTTCTTATTAGTTATCTAACTTGTGTCTCGGATTTCTTGCCATGAGGCTGGGATTACCACAGTCCCTACCTTATAATTATGAGAAGGAAATGAAATAAAGCATGTGAATCATTTAGTATAATAAATAGGCCATAACAGGCACTCCTTAAACACCGTTATTGTTATTCTGAGAGTACTTCTTAAAATTTCAATAGATTTAGGGGTATAGGTAATTTTAAATTATATAGATTAATTGTATAGTTATGGTGTCTGGGTTTTAGTGTCCCCAGCACCCAAATAGTGTTTATTGCAACTAATAAGTAACTTTTCATCTCTCACCTCCCACCCTTTCCTTTATGAGTCTTCAGTGTTGATGGTGACAGGGGTATAACAAATCACACCCATAGATTAGCTCCACCACTTATAAATGAGAAAATGTGTTATTTGATTTTCCTTTCCTGAGTTACTTCACATAGGATAATGGCTTTTGGTTCCATCCAGGTTGCTGCAAAAAGACACAATTACATTCTTTTTTATGCCTGAGTAATATTCTATTGCATTTACATACCACATTTTCTTTATCAACTCATTAATTGATGAGTACTTAGGTTGGTTCCATATCTTTGCAGTTGAGAATTATACTGCCATAAACATATGAGTGGATGTGTTTTTTTGATATAACTTCTTTTCTTCTTTTCTTTTGGGTAGATACCCAGGATTGCTGCATAGAATGATAGGTCAACTTTTAGTTCTTGAAGATACTCCATGGAATCATCTGTTTTTATAGAAGATGTACTAACTTACATTCCACCAATAGTGATTATATATTACCTTTTCACCACATTAGCACCGACATCTATTGTTTTTTGACTTTTTAATAACGGCCATTCTGATTGGGGCAAGGTGGTATCTTGCTGCAGTTTTAATTTGCATTTTTCGATGAGTACTGATGTTGAGTATGTTTTCTTGTGATTCTTTGTCATTTGTATATTTTCTCTTGAGAAATTTCTGCTCATGTCAATCATCCACTTATTAATGGGGTTATTTATTTTGTTTTTCTTGATTTGTTTGAGTTCCTTATAGATTCTGGATGTTAGTCCTTTGCCAGATATATAGTTTGTGAATATTTTTTCCCATTCTGTAGGTTGGCTGTTTACTCTTTTATTATTTCTTTTGCTGTGCAGAAGCTTTTGAGTTTGATTAAGTCTCATTCTTCTATTTTATTTTTGTTGTATTTCCTGTGGGAGTCTTAGTCATGAATTCTTTGCCTAGGCCAATGCCTAGCAGGTTTTCCTAGGTTTTTTTTCTAGGTTTATTACTATTTAGGTCCTACCTTTAAGTCTGTAATCCATCTTGAGTGAATTTTTGTGTTTGATGAGAGATAGAAATCCACTTTCATTCTTCTGCAGGTGGCTATCCAGTTTTCCCTGCCCTGTTTGTTGAGTAGCATATCCTTTCTCCAGTGTATTTTTTGGTCAAATTTGTCAAAGATTAGTTGATTGCAGGTATTTGGCTTTACTTCTGGGTTCTCATTTCTGTTTCATTGATCTATGTGTCTATTTTTATACTAGTACCATGGTGCTTTGGTTACTATCATCTTGTATCATTGAGAAATGTGACACCTCCAGACTTGCTCTTCTTGGTTAGGATCATTTGGTTATTTAGGTTCTTTTTGTTTCTACATAAATTTTAAGATTTACAAAAAAATTCTGACATTGGTATTTCAATAAGATTGCATTGAATCTGTAGATTGTTTTGAATAGCCTGGGTGTTTTCATAATATCGAGTCTTCTGATCTATGAACATGGGATGTTTTTGAATTTGTTTGTGTCATCTACAGCTCTATCATCAGTGTTTTGTAGTTCTCCTTGTAGAGAACTTTCACCTCCTTGGTTAAGTATATTCCTAGATGTAGGGTTAAGAAGACCACCCTGCATAAGTCACACAAAGGCAAGCCTTTAATGGGTTAAAATGGCTTCTGCTAATACAGAAGCAAGAGAACTCACCCCCACCCCCACCCCAAGCATACTCAGAGACTGTCCAGAGATAAAAGTCCATAAAAACAGTGACTCTGAAAGTATGCTTCCATTAAGCCCAGAAGGTTAGGGGCTGTCAACCCCACCCCTGGTGATATGGATTGGAGGGTGACTTATGTCTGCACATAATGTCCTAGAGCCTAAAGATCTCTGCTCTGTAGAGAAACAAAGTCATAAATCCATTTTGGGTTAACTAAGTGTGTGCTTGAGGGGTTTCATTCACCAGTTTCCCCTGCAGCTCTTTGTGATCTTTATTTAGATACTTTGTTCAAAAGCTGACACATGTCTGAGAAGAATGTAAAAGCAGAAAGTATTGTGTTGATTTGTAGACTGAATATTTTTCCACAAGTTAATTTCAGACAGAAGAAGTTAGGTATTGATAAAAGGCTATAGATCATAGATTAAGTGTGTACATGACCACCAGTGTATATAAGGTGGCCCAAAATAAAGATGATTTGCCACACACCATCTAGAGTTGTGTAGCCCGGTTTCTTGCATTTTAATAATTACGGGAGTAAGTTTTACATCTGAGGCAAAGCTATTGTTTCCTCGCATCTCCATTCCCGCAACACCTAGATATTTTATTTTATTTTAATTTTATTTTTGAAGCTGTTGTAAGTGCAACTGAGTTCTTAGTTTGAATCTCAACTTGGTTGCTATTGGTGTGTAGTCGTCCTACTGATTTGTGTATGTTGATTTTGTGGCCTGAGACTACTGAGTTAGTCTAGGATTCTATGAGTCTTTTGGAGGAATTTATAGGATTTTTTTGACATAGGAACATATCATCAGCAAATAGAGATAGTTTGTCTTCTTCTTTCCATAGTGGCTGTATGGTTAAATTGAATTGTGTTGATGAAGTGGTTATTGCTGTATTTTCTATGACTAGAAGCAGAGAGGCACATTAGGAGCTGACGGTTAATCTAGAGGTAGGGTACACAGGTCTGGGAAATGGTGATTGGTGGTTGGTGGCTGGGGAATGGAGAGGAGGGGTTTTTTTTTTATCATATTACTAGTACTCATGTTTTCATAGTTTCTATGGCTTCTAAGTAGACATGTTTTCTGGACATTCCCAACCCAGGTAATTTTGTGTACCAGAAAGCAAGACACTGTAGGGACCATAGTCTTGTTCCTTGATCTGTCCTGAATCACCTCTTTGAAGTGAGGGACTTGGAGCTAACCCTTTAAACTGCTAGAGTCAGGCAATGTCACTGATGTTAGCACACAGCACAGGGCTTTCTGCAAAGTAGGTCCTTGATCATTTTTCTTTTTTAAACATTAATGACCACCTATACTACTTATAATTCTGACTTAGTATAGAATGAGAGATTGACTTAGTTGAAGGAAACTTGTATTGGGAGTGTAGAGTCTGGGCTTTAGTCAAAATTGTGGCAAGTGCATAATAACCATCATGATTATACTGATGTATATTGAATGTTTACTCTATAACACTTACTTGTGTTATTTTGTTTAATTTATAAATTTATTGGATAGATATTGTTTTTTATCTTCATTTAAGTTAAAGAAACTTAACTTATTTTTTAAGTTTCACTGGCTGGTAAGCAGACCTGGGCTTTATATTCAGGTCTGCTTAGTTCATATGTGGGCATTTGAAACAGCACCCACACAAACCTCACCAAGTTGCTTGGTCTCAGTTTCCTCTCCTGTAAAATGAATGAGCTATACTTGTGAGCTTTTAAAATTACTGAAGAGCTTTTAAAATTCCTGTATGCCTAACCCATGCAACCCTGGAGGTGAGTAGATGTGCAATCCAGTGACATTTTGGATACTTGCTGATATGGGGCTATTGTGAACATCAGAGGGATAATGTAGCCAAAAGTCGTGACACCAAGCAGGCTTCCAAGTATGTCAGTTTTCCTTTGTTTCCTCTTTTACCTAGAAATTCTTTTGTTTCATGAAACCAAAAAGATACACACCAGGTCAGTGCTTGCAGAGGCTGGTCTGTAGACTTGGCTGGTTCATGACAACATGTTCACTGGTGGGCAGTGAAATGAGAAGAATAGGAACAAAGAAGGGAACTTTTCAAATGATAAATTGATTTCATTTTGATAGCTTGAGTTTATGTCCATGATGAAATGACCATGATAAGAGATAGTGACTTTTGCTTAGTTTTTCTAGATGATATATGCAGTATATAAATTTAGGACCCTCGGTCAAACTTTTTCCTAAATTTTCACTGGCTTATTAAGATAGATGTCTAGAAATAGTAGTTGCACAGGGCTTTGAAAACTGTGTGGTAAAAAAGAAGTTGAAAAAAAATTCTAGTATGTCATAGACTGAGACTTTCATAAAACCAAAAATGAATTACTAGGAAAATGAATATAAAAACCAAGAATATACAGATACAAGCTCTATTTTTAAACTATCAGGGTCAATGTACATAAAATGACTGTGTCAAATTGTAATAAAAGCTTCTCAACACTTACCTTATATTTCTGCAATTATTTCTTTGGGGATTGGCAACCACAGGTTCATGGGTCACACCTAGAGTGTCACGCAGGGGAGAACTTTGCCTTACCTGGGGGAAGGTTCTCTGAGTAATAGAGCAAAGTTCAGAACTTGGGGTTTGTGGATAAAGTTGAAAGAGCTTGTGAACTTGGATGAGGAAAATGTTTATATATTTTTTTCTTTGGTAATTTCTAATTGAAATTTAATATTTCTCTTAAGTACAAAGTTAGACTGCAAACCCCAGTAGTGTCAGTAGCACTTATGACTTTGGTACCAAGAAAGGTCACATTTACTTGTATATCATATCAATGTTTTAGACAACATTAAAATATTATTTGTGCTTATTAATTTTTGAAGTTGCAATGGTTATTGAATATGTTGCTATATTGTTAGCATACCATTAAATAGGCATGTATTGAATTAAAAAATATTCTAGTGCCTATATTTAGCTTTTAAAAAACTTTTTTTTATTAAATCATAGCTGTGTATATTAATGCAATCATGGGATACAATGTGCTGGTTTTATATACAATTTGAAATATTTTCATCAAACTGTTATGACATGTATATTCTATATTTAGTAAGTTTCACCTGTATCCTTCTAAGATGCACCATAGGTGTGGTCCCACCAATTACCCTCCCTCCATCCATCCTCTTCTCTCCCTTTCCTCATAGTTTTGGGCTATAATTGGGTTATAGCTTTCATATGAAAGAAATAAATTAGTTTCATAGTAGGGCTGAGTACATTGGATACTTTTTCTTCTATTCTTGAGATACTTTGCTAAGAAGAATATTTCTAGCTCCATCTAGGTAAACATGAAAGAGGTAAAGTCTCCATCTTTCTTTAAGGCTGCATAACATTCCATGGTGTACGTATATCATAATTTATTAATCCATTCATGGGTCAATGGGCACTTGGGCTTCTTCCATGACTTAGCAATTATGAATTGGGTTGCAATAAACCTTCTGGTACAAATATCTTTGTTATAATGTGATTTTTAGTCTTCTGGATATATACCTTATGGGGGAATTATAGAGTCGAATGGCAGGTCTATTTTTACATCTCTAAGTATTCTCCAAACTTCTTTCCTAGTGCCTGTATTTCAATGTATTTGGTTTCCTTATTAATTTTATCTCGTGGATTTAAACATGTGACTAATTCTAAGAGAGGTCCGCAGGAGT
>CAUYON010207322.1:0-43494 GCA_963573935.1 Arctocebus calabarensis
AGTCCCAGCTACTAGGGAGGCTGAGGCAAGAGAATCGCTTAAGCCCAAGAGCTGGAGGTTGCTGTGAGCAGTGTGACGCCACGGTACTCTACCCAGGGCGATAAAGTGAGACTCTGTCTCTACAAAAAAAAAAAAAAAAAACCATGTTGTAACCTTTTTTCATTATCAGAGGGATTGTTCACTACAAATTTTTTTTTTCTTTTGAGACAGAGTCTCACTTTGTCACCCTTGGTAGAGTGCTGTAGCATCATAGCTCACAGCAATCTCAAACTCTTGGGCTCACGTGATTCTCTTGCTTCAGCCTCCCGAGTAGCTGGGACTATGGTCTCCCACCACAACACCCAGCTATTTTTAGAGATGAGGTCTCGCTCTGGCTCAAGCTGGTCTTGAATGTGTAAGCTCAGGCAATCCACCCGCCTTGGCCTCCCAGAATGCTAGGATTACAGGCATAAGCCATCGTGCCCAGCCCATTACAAATTTGTACCAACTGAATAGTTAACCGAGTTTACTATATGGAAGGGCTGAAAAGGCCATGTAAAAAAAGGTGGACAAAAAAACCTGAACTGGCTTGGCGCCCATAGTTCAGTGGTTATGGCACCAGCCACATACACCAAGGCAGGCAGGTTTGAACCCAGCCTAGGTCTGCTAAACAACAATGACAACCATAATAAAAAAAACAGCCAAGCGTGGTGGCGCCTGTGGCTCAAAGGAGTAGGGCGCAGGCCCTATATGCTGGAGATGGCGTGTTCAAACCAAGCCCTGGCCAAAAAGCGCAAAAAAAAAAAAAAAAATAGCTGGGCATGTGGCAGGTGTCCTATAGTCCCAGCTACTTGGGAGGCTGAGGCAAGAGAATCATTTGAGGCCAAGAGTTTGAGGTTGCTGTGAGCTGTGACGCCACAGCACTCTATCTATGTCACGAAGGTGACATAGTGAGACTCTGTCTAAAAAAAAAAAGAAAGAAAAAAAACCCTAAACTTTTTGCCAACAAGTCAAAGCTCTTGTATCATGACAATGCACCAGCTCACAAGGCACTGTGAGGGGGTTTTTAGCCAGTAAACAAATACTACGTAACTGTATTGGAACATCCTTCCTATTCACATGATCTGGCCCCCGATGACTTTTTCTTTTTCTTTCTTTTTTAAGAGAGTCTCATTCTGTGGCCCTGGATAGAGTGGCATAGCATCATAGCTCATGGCAACCTCAAACTCTTGGGCTCAGCCTCCCAAGTAGTGGGACTACAGGCATCTGCCACCACACCCGGTTAATTTTTCTATTTTTAGTAGAGACGGAGTCTCACTCTTGCTCAGGCTAGTCTTTTACTTAGGCTGGTCTTGAACTCCTGAGCTCAAGTGATCCACCTACCTCAGCTTCCCAGAATGCTAGGATTACAGGCGTGAGCCACCACACCCAACCCCCAATGATGTTTTCTTTACCCAAAATAAAAGAAATATTGAAAGGAAGACATTTTGATGACATCCAAGATATTAAGTAATAAAATGAGAGCTCTGATGGCCATTCCAGGAATAGTTCCCAAACTGCTCTAAGCTGGCATCAGTGCACAGATTCCCAACAGGAATACTTCAAAGGTCACCATACTGATATTCAGAATGAGGTATGTAGCACTTTTTCTAAGATGAGTTCACATACTTAATTGTCAGACCACTATGAGAGGCATATAATTTACCTGTCCAGACTGGAGCAGGTCAGAAGGCTCTGGGAAAAACTGTCTTCAGAACATGTAATTGATAGACTATCTGATGGAACTAAAAATCTTAAGAGCATAAATGGACAACTGACAAAGTTTCAGTCTTATAATAAATACACTACATAGGAAACTATACAAATAAGAAAACAAAATATTAACTATAGCAAAAGCAAAAAGTTAGGAAAGCAAAACTGGTTTAACTGAAAGTAACATTCTTAGTCATAAGAATGCAAACTTAGAATTTTTTTTTTTTTTTTGAGACAAAGTCTCAAGCTGTCACCCTGGATAGAGTGCTGTGGCGTCACAGCTCACAGCAACCTCACACTCTTGGGCTTAAGCGATTCTCTTGCCTCAGCCTCCCAAGTAGCTGAGATTACAGGCACCAGCCACCAACACCTGGCTACAAACCTTGAATATTAATCCAACCTAAATAAAGATATAAGTGGGATGGGGGACAGGGAGGCAGATAAAGTCTCTGTGTGGTAAGCTATGTGTGGTTAGTGGTGGGGTATACAATTTTTTTTTTTTTTGAGTCTCACTTTATCACCCTCAGTAGAGTCCTGTGGTATCACACTGCTCACAACTCCTGGGCTTGGGCAATTCTCTTCCCTCAGCCTCCCAAGTAGCTGAGACTACAGGCTGGGTATACATATATTAAAGAATAAGGTCTTACCTTCCTGTGGAGGAAGTCAACAGGTAATGTTCTAAACAAGGGGGGAAAAGTAGTGATTAAGCTCTTTTTTGTTCTCAGAAATATAGAAGTAAGGCCAGGTGCAGTGGTTCATGTCTATAACCCTAGCACTTTGGGAGGCCAAGGCAGAAAAACAGCTTGCAATCAGGAGTTTGAGACCAGCCTAGGCAACAAAGAGAGACCTCCTCTTTAAAAACAATTTAAAAATCAGACAATTGTAGTGGTACATTCTCATAGTCTCAGCTACTTGGGAGGCTGAACCAGGAGGATTGCTTCAGTCTGGGAGTTTGAGGCTGTATGAGCTATGATGGTACTACCCTTAGAGCAGGCAACATAACGAGACCCTGTCTCTAGTTAATTAATTACTTTAAAATAGGTTTAGAGGAGGCTGGGTACAGACGCTCACGTCTATAATCCTAGCACTCTGGGAGGCCAAGGCAGGTGGATTGCCTAAGCTCCCAAGTTTGAGACCAGCCTGAGCCAGAGGGAGATCTTGTCTCTAAAAACAGGTGGGCACTGTGGCAGGCCCTTACTTGGGAGGCAGAGGTAAGAGAATCACCTGAGCCCAAGAGTTTGAGGTTGCTGTGAGCTATGATGCCAAGGCACTCTATAGAGGGTGGCAAAGTGAGACTCTGTCTCAAAAAAAAATGGGGGGGGAAATAAATATTTCCTCTTACGTCCTACACTTCTTTAACATGACAAAAGGAAACTTAACTATATCTAACTACGCATTTCTTCTGAATCAACAGAAGTAAACAAACATTTTTTCCAAATGGAAAAAAAAGGTTGGCTGATAAGGTTTGGTGGTATGCCTATTATAGGTTTAGCTACTCAGGAGATTGAGAGTTTGAGGCCAGCCTGGGCTACATACTTCATCTGATATCTATCTCTCTATCTATCTATAAAACATTTATATTGTAATTACAGCAGTGGACTTCATAAAGCTGTTTTTTATAACATCTTTCCATAATAATCCAATGGCTTGTCTCAGTAAAAGTGACTTCCATGAGTATTAAAGTTAAGTCTAACTGGGATGGATTATTTTCGTTGTGATTATGATTCTGATAAATAACTTACAAAACAACTTTAATAGTAAGCATCCAAGTTTTTTATGCCAAACTTCTTAAATTAATTTCAAATATATAAAGTCATAAAAATAAATATGCAGTGTTAAAACAGCACCTATAAATACTCTTAACAGGACATCAAGATGACAATGAAAGACACCCATACTCTGCAATTCCACAATATTTACTATATCAGCACCCCAAGAGACAGTAAACATAAAATTACCACATCAGAATGAATTTACCTATCCTATTTTTCTGAAACACTAGTTAGAAAAAGAGCAATTAAAATAATTTTCAGTCTTTAACAGTAGATTAACAAGACAGACCTGTACTTTAGTTACACCATATTTTCAAATTGCCAGAAGGCATTTCCTTACACATACACTGTAAATAGAATAGTCATAACACTATAAACCCACATATAGACACACATAAAAGCACATTAGCCTTAAATTTTTTTTTTAGCAATAAACACTGTTTTTGACAAGTTACAGAAATGTTATTTTGCCATTTATATTTTTTGGTTTACATATACAAACAAAAAATCATGCTAGTACATCTGTTCAATTAACTAATATTTGAATGAAAATAAATCCCTTTGGCTACAAAGTCTGAATGACATTTATGCCAAGTTCTTTATTCCATTGCCAAGATTTTTGCAAGGATGCTAATTTCTCAAACATCCATTAAGAACACTAGAAGTTTTTTCATTATGAAAGAGTTAAAATTTAACTTAAAAAGAAAAATAAATTTCATTCCAAGAATATAAATTAAAACTGTAAAAGAGTGCTGATAGAGGCAGCACCTGTGGCTCATTGAGTAGGGCACCGGCCCCATATACCAAGAGTGGCGGGTTCAAAAGCAGCCCCAACCAAACTGCAACAATAACAACAACAACAACAAAATGCCCAGCGCCTGTAGTCCCAGCTACCTGGGAGGCTGAGGCAGGAGAATCGCCTAAGCCCAGGAGTTGGAGGTTGCTTTGAGCTGTGTGACACCACAGCACTCTATCGAGGGCGATAAAGTGAGACTCTGTCTCTACAGGAAAAAAAAAAAAAAGTGCTGATAGAAATTAAATATTTAACTAAATGAAGAGATAAACTTTATTTATGAGTTAAAACACTCAACATTAAGATGTCAGTGTGTCTCAAGTGATCTACAGGTTCAATATAATCCCAATTAATTCTAGCAGCATTTTTTTTTTCTTTTGAGACAAAGTCTCAGTCTGCCATCCTGGGTAGAGTACTGTGGCATCATGGCTCACAGAAACCTCAAATTCCTGAGCTCAAGCAATCTCTCCAGCCCTTTGGCATCCCAGAGTGCTAAGATTATAGGGTAAACCATAATGGCCCGCCCCATAGGATTTTTAGTAGAAATTGATATGCTAATTTAAAAGTTATTTTGGAAATACAAAAGATCCCAGAATAACCAAAACAAATCTAAGTAAGAATGCAGTTGAAAAGCTAACACTGGAGTGGCGCCTGTGGCTCAGGGAGTAGGGCACCAGCCCCCTATGCTGGAGGTGGTGGGTTCAAATCTGACCCTGGCCAAAAACTGCAAAAAAGAAAAAAAGAAAGAAAAAAGTTAAAAAAAAAAAAAGAAAAAAAGAAAAGCTAACACTATCTGATTTCAAAGTCTTTTATACAGTTACAGTAATCAAAACAGTATGGTACTGATATAAGGATAAGCAAAAAGTCAGGAATGGTGACCGCCTGTAATCCTACCATTGGGGGGTGCTGAGGAGGGAGAATAGTTGAAGGCTATGAGTTCAAGACCAGCTTAAGCAAATACATGAGACCCCATCTCCACACACACACAAAATACAAAAATTAGCTGGCATGGTAGTGTTTACCTGCAGTCCCAACTACTCAGAAGGCTGAGGCAAGAGAATCCCACTTGAGCCCAGGAGTTTTTTTTTTTTTTTTTCTGTGATCTATGATGATGCCACTGCACGTTAGCCTGGGAAACCGAACAAAACTCTGTCTACAAAAGTTTAAAAAAAAAAAGATAAGCAAAAACATCAATAGAACAAAATAGAGAATCCAGAAATATAGTTGATTAACTTTTTTTTTTTTTTTTTAAGAGACAAGGTTTCATTCTGTTGCCCAGGCTAGAGTGTAGTGGCCTATACACTCGCTATAACAATGAACTCCTGGCTCTTGCCTCAGCCTCCTGATAACTTGGATTGGCTATAATGTCACCAAGCCTGAATAATATTTTAATTTTTGGTAGAAAAGGAGTTTTCCTAGGTTTTCCAGGCTGGTCTCAAACTCTTAGGCTCAAATGATCCTCCTATGTTGGCCTCCCAAAGTGCTGGGATTACAGGCTACTCTGCCCTGCCAAACAAATGATTTTGCATAAATGCACAAAGACTTTCAGCAAAGAAGAAAGAATAGCCTTTTCAACAAATGATGAGAGAGGACAGATATCCATATGCAAAATAACAAACATACACATACAAAATTATCACACCATATATAAAAATTAATTCAAAGAAATCACATCTAAATGTGAAATCTAAAACCATAAAACTTCTAGTAGAAAAAAATGAGAAAAATTTTGATATACTGGTTTAGGCAAAGATTTCTTAGATATAACACTGAAGATAGTCCCTTAAAAAAAAAAACAAAATCAAATGGATAGACTAGACTTCATAAAGATTTAAATCTTTTGTTCTTCAAAAGATATAACAGAACGAAAAAAAGCTACAGACTGGAAGAAAACATTTGTGACATATATGCTTGATAAAGAACTTATATCCAGACATATAAAGAATTCTCAAAACTTAAAAAGAAAACAAAACACTCAATGAAAATGGACCAAAGACCTGAACAAAGACTTTACCAAAGAAGATAAATAGATGGCAAAGAGCATGAAGATGTTCAACACCTAATCCCTAAGGCAATACAAATGAAAATCACAAAATACCATTACACTGCTATTAGAATGGCTAAAATTAAATTACCAAATATTGCCAAAAGCAACTGGATCTCTCATATATTGCTAGTGAGTATGAAAAACTGTACAACCACTTTGGAAAACATTTGATAGTTTCCCAGAAAGTTTAACATCTACCTGATACCTGATCCAACCATTCTCTTATTTTTTTTTTTGAGACAGAGCCTCACTATGTTGCCCTTGGAAGAGTGCCATGGCATCACAGCCCACAGCAACCTCAAACACATGGGCTTAAGTGATTCTCCTACCTCAGCCTCCCAAGTAGCTGGGACTACAGGCGCCTGCTACAACGCCTGGCTATATTTTTGTTGCAGTTGTCATTGTTGTTTAGCAAGCCCAGGCAGGGTTTGACTACTCCAGCCTGGGTATATGTGGCTAGTTCCCTAACCACTGAGCTATGGGTGCCACCTTGATCCGACCATTCTTTGGATACCTAGGAGAAAAACATATGTCCACAGAAAGACTTATGTCCACGAATGTACATAGCAGCTTTATGTGTAATGGTCAAGATCTGAAACCCAAATGTACATCATAAGGGGAATACAAACTGTAGTATCTCCAAGTGATGAAATACTACTGAGCAATGAAAAGGAATGGGCTACTGATACATGCAACAACATAAATTAATCTGAAAATAATTACGCTGAGTGAAAGAAGCCAGACAAGAAAGGAGCATGTACTGCATGATTCCATTTAGTATAATACTAGAAAATACCTCTGTAGTGATGGAAAAAGATCAGTGACTGTCTTGGGATGGCAAGAAATGGGAGGAAGAATTACGTTGTCAAGAGAAAATCTATGGGGCTGAGGTATGTTCACTATCTTTGATTATTTCACCATGTGTATATGAAAATATCATATTGTAAACTTTAAATATATGCAGTTTATTGCTTGTCAATTAAACCTCTAATAAAGTTGTTAATAATAATATCAAAATATATAATATTCTAAGGTAACATTTTTCTGATCAGAGTATATGATCAACAAGTGAAACCACAGATTATACTATAAAGTCCTTAAGGTCAGGAACCATTTTTTGTTTCCAGTTTCCTCTTCCTATTTCTCCACACCTGTATTCCTAACACATAGGTAGCTTAGTACCATGTTACTGAAGGCAGAGTCCCCTGCATAAAAAAAGTGCTAGGTAAATACTTATTAAATAGAGTCATGGCAGCAAACCAATTTCTTGGCCTCACTTCAACTATATGGACACTGGGAAAAATTAACTCCATAAATTTTTTTTATTCTACTGGATATGTACCTGGAAGCTCAGCTATCTCATATGACATTATAAATGAGAGAATTCCCACTCTGGTTTTCTATTCCTACATATACTAATATTCACTTCTCACTGAGAGTCAGGAACTTAATTAGGTGCTTTTTTGATAGGTTTTCACAATGTAGGTTTATTTAAAATGCAGATAAGTACAGGCCCGGAATCTCATTCTATTTAACTTAATATTCAGTGAGAACTTACCATAAAGAAAGAATATTACTGAAACAGAAACTTTTGTCATCAAATTTTCCTTGAAAGAAATAAAATGGCTGCTCAGGGCCTATGGCTCAAGTGGCTAAGGCGCCAGCCACATACACCAGAGCTGGCAGGTTAGAATCCAGCCCTGGCCTGCCAAACAATGATGGCTACAACCAAAAAACAGCCAGGCATTGTGGCGGGTGCCTGTAGTCCCAGCTACCTGGGAGGCTGAGGCAAGAGAATTGCTTAAGCCCAAGAGTTTGAGGTTGCTATGAACTGTGATGCCAGGGCACTCTACCCAGGGCAACATCTTGAGGCTCTGTCTCAAAAAAAAAAAAAGAGGGCCTCACCTGTGGCTCATTGAGTAGGGCACCAGCCCCATAGACTGAAGGTGGTGGGTTCAAACCTGGCCTTCAAACTGCAAAAACAGAAAAATAGCCGAGCGTTGTGGTGGGCACCTGTAGTCCGGAGGCTGAGGCAAAAGAATCGCCTAAGCCCAGGGGTTGGAGGTTGACGCCATGGCACTCCACCGAGGGCAATAAAGTGAGAATCTGTCTCTACAAAAAAAAAAAGAAAGAAAGAAAGAAAGAAAGAAAATGGCATATGGTCTATAAGCATCTTCCCATATAGGCAGGCCATTAACCAGCAAAGTCAAAGTACAGGCTAAAGTCCCAGGTATCCAGCCTTTTTTCTTCTCTGCTTCACACTGGAAGAAGTGCTGCCATGGGCCACACAGAAAATGCATAAGCAATAAGGAAAGCTGATTAGCAAAAAAAAAAGTTCCATGCATATTTTTCATAATATTTGACACTGCAGATAAACAAAAAATGTCCTCACAGAATCAGCATGTGACTGCAAGCCACAGGTTAGACACCCATGGTAGACAAATGGTTCCCAACTTGTTTCAGTGGCAGAGCAAATAGGAGCCAGTGTTCTTTGTAGAACATGTAATATTAAGATACTTCTATTTCATTACAGTTAGCAGAAAGAATGATAGTAAAAATAACTATCAAGGGCGGCGCCTGTGGCTCATCGAGTAGGGCGCTGGTCCCATATACCAAAGGTGGCAGTTTCAAACCCAACCTCGGCTGAATTGCAAAACACAAAAATAGCTGGGCGTTGTGGCGGGTGCCTGTAGTCCCAGCTACTCGGGAGGCTGAGGCAAGAGAATCGCCTAAAACCAAGAGTTAGAGGTTGCTGTGAGCTGTGTGATCCCAGGGCACTGTACTGAGGGCAATAAAATGAGACTTTGTCTCTACAAAAAAAAAAAACTATCAAACTTAAAATCAAACTATAGATACATTTGCAAGAAAAAAACTAAAAGCCTTTAAAGCTTCTGTATTTCTTCTTTATTTTAATACAATCTTCCATTACTTACTAGCAGGTAAACTGCAAAAGACACTGAAAATTTCTTTTAAATTTTGACAGAAAAACAAAATAGAAAAAAATAGTAACGCTGGTGCTTTTTTTCCCTGTGAATTAAAAAGGATCAGTACTACTAAATAGTGTATCGTTCTTTTTTTTTTTTTTTTTTTTTAAGAGACAGAGTCTCACTTTATCACCGTCGGAAGAGTGCCGTGGCGTCACAGCTCACAGCAACCTCCAACTCCTGTGCTTAGGCGATTCTCTTGCCTCAGCCTCCAGAGTAGTTGGGACCACAGGTGCCCGTCAGAACACCCGGCTATTTTTTTGTTGCAGTTTGGCTGGGGCCAGGTACAAACTCACCACCCTTGGTATATGGGACCGGCACCCTACCCACTAAGTCACAGGCACTGCCCTAAATCTGTATCACTCTACATTTAAAAATCCCTGGGCCAAGAAGACAAGGGGTAAAGCAGGTTCTCTTTTCCTACTTTTCCCTTTACAGCTGCTCTCCTCCAACTTTACTGAAGAAAGGCAGCTCTCTCACTTGTCCTAAAACTCACTATGGTATGTTGCTGTAAGGTGCAAAAATAAATAAATTCTAGGACACTAAACAAAGAGACAATTATGAATATTTTCATTTAAATACATTACATCTTCCAGCCCTTAGCCTACTGTTGAAAAATACATCCTCTTGAGGGGACAGACCCATGAAAACAAAGAAAAGAGCATCTTTAAGAAATACTTAAGGCAGGCCTGGCGAGGTGGCTCATCCCTGTCATCCTACCACTCTGGGACCCGAGGTGGGAAGATTACTTGAGCTCAGAAGTGCAAGATCAGCCTGAGCAGGAGTGAGACCCTGTCTCTACCAAAAATAAGAAAAAATTAGCCGGCCATTATGATAGGTGCCTATAGTCCCAGCTACTCGGGAGGCTGAGGCAGTAGGACCACTTAAACCCCGGAGTGTGAGGTTGCTGTGAGCTAGGCTGATGCCATAGCATGCTAGCTGCGACAGCAGAGAAAGACTTTGTTTCCAAAAACAAAATTTTTAAAATACTTAAGGCAATATTCTTTCAATCAGGAGAAAAAAATCCAAAGCAAGTTTTCACACTTTTACCTTTTCTACCTATTTAAATTCAGAATGAGATGGGTGGCATGTGACACAAAGTAACACCATTTGAATTGAAAAATTAAGTCAGACTTTGTCTGATAAAAGATAAACATACGATTAGGGTGGCTGGATTAATAATTAAAACTGACTTTACTAATTAGGTTATGTGGTTCTGCACTGTCCACAGAATGAATGTGTGCAGTAAGCAGAACACAGGTGGAACCTATGAATATGAAGGGATATCATTCCTGTGATTAGGTTACCAGACATGGCAAAGGTAGCTAAGGTTCTTAATCAATTGACTTGGAATAAATAAAAGAGATTATCCTGGGTAAGCATGACCTGATGAGATGAGTCTTCAAAACTAGTCTAGAAGTATTAGATAAGAGGTAGTAGCTGGCTTGGCGCCTGTAACTCAGTGAGTAGGGTGCCAGCCACATACACTGAAGCTGGCGGGTTTGAGCCTGCCCTGGGCCTGCCAAATGACAATGACAACTGCAAAAAAAAAAATAGCTGGGCATTGTGGCGGGTGCCTGTAGTCCCAGCTACTTGGGAGGCTGAGGCAAGAGAATCACCTGAGCCCAAGATTTTGAGGTTTCTGTGAGCTGTGACACCACGGCACACTACCGAGGGTGACATAATGAGACTCTGTCTCAAAAAAAAAAAGGTAGTAGCAGATCCATTCCTGTTGACCATGAAGAAGCAATGATGGGGTCACATGGCAAGAAATGGCAGGTGGCCTTTTAGGAGCTGAGAGCTGAGAGCCTCAGCCCTGTAAGTACAGGGAAATAAATTCTGCCAATAATCACATGAACTTGGAAGAGCCCAAACCTCAAATGAGACCACAGCCCTAGTCAAAACCTTGACTTCAGCGTAGGGAGACCCTAAGCACAGAACCCAGCTACAACTGTGCCTAGACTTCTGACCTATAGAAACTGTGAGATAAGTGGATTTTATATTAAGCAAATATGTGATAATTTGTTATCTAGCAACAGAAAGTTAATACAATGACCTAGGTCTACATCTCCAAAAATTCAATGAAAATATAGTATATTTAAAGAACATGCTAAGATAAAATGCATTTTATTAATAAATATTGTCTTAGTTAAAATGCAATGAAATTAATACTGTTTTTATTGTCCCAATCTTTCTTTAATATATTTGATTAAACAAAGTACTCTAAAGATTAGATAACATTATTTTCCAGGTCAGGTGGTTTACAATTTTTTACCTTAAAACTGTAGGAGAATCCAATTGAGTTGCTAGTTGACAGATCATTTCTGAAATGCAGATGGTCTATGTAAACAACTCTCTGGAGGTAGGGGGGGTGGGGGGTTGAAAACCAGAAGGTCACTGGTGGGCTGTAGCTATGGCCTTGGCTGCTTATTTTATCTAGAATTTTATTATAATTTCTGGACCATGCTGAGACTGATTCCTGGTCATCAACTGTAATTCCTTTACAAGGGTGGATTGGGGAGGCTTGTCAGTAAGGTTTGTAACAAATGCTGCAGTTGCTGGAAGGACAAGGCCCTCTGGTTACATCTCACTGACCCTCTCCTCCTGCTGTGGGTATCCTTGCTATGCCCCCGCGACCCCTGGTGAGGTGGCAGTAAGACGGGGGACCAGGAGGGCGGGGGGTGGCGGTGGTGAAGGTCGTGGGGGACGGGAGGAGAAAGGTCAGATGGGCAGCTGGGTGAGAAGACAGAGAAGTTCTTGAAAGCTGGGAGATGTGCAGGCAAGAGGGGGTTGGGGGGAAAAAATCATTTCTGATGACATTTAGTACATAATTTGAAAGAATTATATAATTTGGCATATAATTTGAAAGAAGTTTTAAAAATTGGATATGATTGCTTTGAATTTTTCTCCTGTTTAACAAGGGTTCTCAGAGCTCACATCTGTAATGTGGAAAATAGGAATGGAATTGATGCTGAACTCTAATTCACTCCAACTACTCTCATTATAGCATTAAGTAATAGTCAGCCATGAAATATGAACAAAATTTAAAAACAATGAAGTTGCACAGATATTATAGAGAAATTCATATTCAATAAAGCTTTATGGCTATTATTTTTCAAAATTCATATTTGTTTCTTTGATCAACTATGTCTTATCAATTCAAGATCAATTCAAAAGGAAGATTCTGAAGCTTTATAGTCACAGAAGAAATCTTAAAGAATTTAATATACAGGCTTTTGTGTTGTTGTAAAGAAGTATTAATACAAAGGAAGGATCAATGAAAGACTGTTTTTTAAGAGACACAATCTCTGCCCAAGCTAGAGTGCATGGCACAATTATAGCTCACTATAACCTTCGATTCCTAAGCTCAAATGATTTCTCCTGCCTCACACTCCCAAGTAACTAGGACTACAGGCACATACCACCACATCTGTCTAATTTTTAAAAAATATTTTTGTAGTTGGGTGCAGTGCCTCCTACCTGTAATCCTAATACTTTTTGCAAGGCCTAGGCAGGTGGATTGTCTGAGCTCATGGGTTTGAGACCAGCCTGAGCAAGAGTGACAGCCTGTCTCTAAAAATAGCCGGGTATTGTGACAAGTACCTATAATCCCAGCTACTTGGGAGGCTGAGACAAGAGAATCACCACTTAAGCCCAAGAGTCTTTTGGGGTTTTTTTTAAAGTTTGTTTGTTTATTTATTTATTTGCAGTTTTGGCCAGCGTTGGGCTTGAACCCGCCACCTCTGGTATATGGGGCTGGCGTCCTACTCCTTGAGCCACAAGCGCCACCCTGCGCCCAAGAGTTTGAGGTTGCTATGAGCTGTGACATGCCACAGCCCTCTACCAAGGATGACAAAGTGAGACTCTGTCTCAAAAAAAAAAATTTAAATAAAATAAAATATTTTTGTAGAGACAGAGTCCTCCTATATTGCCCTCGGTGATCTTGAACTCTTGGCCTCAAGTGATTTTACCTAAAAAATTATATTAATATAATTGGCCAGGTACAGCGGGTTCAAGACTAGCTTGGGAAATAGTAAGATCTCATCTCCAAAAGAAAATATAAAATAAATTAGCCAGGTGTGGTGGCAAATGCCTGTAGTCCCAACTACTCCAGAGGCTGAGGCAGGAGGATGGCTTGAACCTAAGAGTTTAAGGTTGCAGTGAGTTATGATAATGCCACTGTACTCTAGCCTAGGCAACAGAGTGAGACTCTGCCTCAAAAAAACAAAAACAAAGGCTCGGTACCTATAGGTCAGTGGTTAGGGTGCTGGCCACATACAAGGAGGCAGGTGGGTTTGAATGCAGCCGGGGGCTGCTAAACAATGACAGCTGCAACAACAAAAAAATAGCTGGGCATTGTGGCAGGAGCCTGTAGTCCCAGCTACTTGGGAGGATGAGGCAAGATAATTGCTTAAGCCCAAGAGTTTGAGGTTGCTGTGAGTTGTGACACCATAGCGCTCTACCAAGGGCAACATAGTGAAACTGTCTCAAAAATAAAAAAATGTTTTTGTATACTAGAATATAATTATTTGGGAGAAGTAGAATGAAATGCTGACAGAGCCAAAAAGAACAATGTAAAATTTCCAACTGTTAAATAAGTACTTTGCTATGTATATTTTATTTATTTTATTTTATTATTTTTGTAGAGACAGAGTCTCACTTTATTGCCCTTGGTAGACTGCTGTAGCATCACAATTCACAGCAACCTCTACCTCCTGAGCTTAGGTGATTCTCTCGCCTCAGCCTCCTGAGTAGCTGGGACCACAGGCGCCCACTACAATACCTGGCTATTTTTTGTTGCAGTTGGACCGGGGCCGGGTTTGAACCCACCACCCTCAGTATATGGGGCAGAGGCCCTACCCACTGAACCACAGGATGACAGTAACAAATTATTTGGGTATTTAGATTCCATCAGAAACACTTAAAAGGTTAATGAATTGTTTTACTTTAAAACATTAATATTTATAATATGCATAAAATTATATCCATTGCAACTATTTAAACTTAAGATAAAAATTCCTAGATGCTAACATAAAATGTGCAAGTTTTTCAAAATTCTTTCGGAGATACACACCAAAAAAGTTAGAAAACTCCTAGTTTAGAAGAAAGAATCAAGAAGATTGGGTGGTACTTGTGGTTCAAAGGATCAGGGCGCTGGCCCCATATACCAGAGGTGCCAGGTTCAAACCCAGCCCCAGCAAAAAACTGCAAAAAAAAAAGAATCAAGATGATTCAGTGTTGATTAGTTCCAAACCGATGAAGGAAAGGGGAAGATGATGATTATGTTTCTGGCTTGAGAACTGGTATACCATTTATACTGAAGCTGCAGGTTTATGGGAGAAAATAACAGCTTGGTTTGAGTTCTACTGTGAACATTTACGTGAGACTGCCCAGGAAGCAGAGGGATGTAGCTACTGAGATAGGCTGCAAGGGACAGCCTCTCCAAGATGATGTTTAACTATAAAGATGTGAAGAAAGCAAAAGGGCCAGTCATGCAATTACCTGACAGAAGAAGATACAGAGAGGAGGAAGATGGAGAAAGTATGAAAGTCCTAAGACTAAAACACGTCTATGTGAACAGGAACAAGAACGTCAGAATGGGACAGGAGTAGAGCTACAGTAGTAAATGAAGGTGAGGGAGGTGAAGGGGGAGGTGACACCACCATAATGCAGAAGGTCTCGCAGGCCACTGAGAGGACTTGAACTTTTATTCTGAGCACTAAGAAAGTTTTGAATGAAGGAGTGATATGATCTCACTCATCTCCATTATACTGAGGAAAAACCAAATAGGTCAAGAGTAGAAGAGAGGAGACCTGTTAAAGGCTTTTCAACACTCCAAGAGATTGCTGCTGATGACTTGAAGGGTTCCAGTGCTAAAAGAAAAATCTAAAATGGCGAACATAATTATAGTCTGAAGTGGGACTAACAGATTAGATGTATGGTACAAAAAACAAAAGGGCAATATTCAAGAACAACTTAGTTTTTAGTTTCGGCAACTAGAAAGATGAAGTAGCCATTTACAGATATGTGAACTACTACAAAAGGAAAGAGTTTGGGAGGGAAAAGAAGGAGTTCAGTATTGGCTGAAATGCTTACATGGGAGTATCAATAAAAAAGCTGGATATCCAAGTCCAAGAGAGAGTCTGGGCCAGAAATATAAATTTAGTAATTATTTAATATAGATGATACGTGAAGCAATGAGGTTGGGTGAGATCACCAAAGGAGTGAGTATAAATAAAAATAGAAATGTAAGTCTATCAACTAAGCCCTGAGACTACCAACTAAGCTCTGAGGAGATCAGAATAATGTGGTCAAGAAGATGAGGAGAAATCAAAACAAGAGAAGACCTAGAAGGAATATCCAGACCAACAAAAAACCAGGAGAGTTTGGTATTCTGGAAGCCAAGTAAGGAAGAAATTTCAAAAAAGAAAAAGATCAACAACTTTCAAATGGTGCTAATGGGTCAATTAAGAAAGAACTACAAAGTACAGTACTTTGTAAGGAAGGAGAAGTGTTTGAATTTGTAAAATGATTTAATGAATCAACTAGAATACAGAAAACTTTACTTGGAAAAGTTAATGCCAGGGGCTTTTATCTAGATCACTGATGTTATTTTCATTGCGCTGATTTACTTTCACATGTTAAATGTCACCCAGGCTAGAGTACTAAGGCCTCAGCCTAGCTCACAGCCACATTGGGATAGCCTGGAACTCCCAACCTCAAGCTCCTCAGCCTCCCAGAGTGCTAGTATTACAGGCATGAACCGCTCACCACACCTGGTCCACTTTTTATATTTCAAAAAGCTTTCTGCTTATTATCACGTTCATATGTAAAAGAAGAAAAGAATTTTAGGTTATTAATTGTTAATGTGACTACATGAGATAATGCTAAATCCATTAGTTACATTAAAATTCCTTTCTGATTCAAACATGCAGGGTAATAGAGGATATAATGAAACTACTGTTCTCCCTGAAAGAGAAGCCTCGGTTAATATAAAGGACATATACTTGATTTATGTCAAATGGTAACACAGGTAATGTTTTGGATAGTCAGCATAAAACACTTTAATGGAATATTATTGCTCCAAAAATACCATAGCAAAATTAAACTGAAAATAGAAGGCTACTAAATCATGGCTGACAGGGAGCTAAAGGCAGTAAGTTAAAATGCATTCCTAATTGCTCATCCAGTTCTGGCTGAACCCCTGGGTTCAGTTTGGATCATTATTAGTTTGGAGTAATTCCAAATGACTCCCTGGAGTTCTGTTGTTATATTCAGTGGCTTTAGGAAATCTCAAACAGGCCTCATGTCACAAAACTCATAGACCTCTAATTAGCTTCTGGGTTTGATTTGGAGTTATCTTTTCAAAAGCAATTCTGATTAAGTTAATCTAGATACTGTGTACATAATTGATAACCCTACAGAACTATCTAGTCACAGGCAGAGACCTTAACTCAGTGTACCAACTGTCAGCTATAGTGGCCCCATCTCCTCTGCCCTAAGTTCCTTACATCAAGTCGAGGTCCTGCTCCTTTTCTCTCAGCCTTAAATCCTCCCCTCTCTTTGTTTTGTTAATTTCTACTGATCCAAAAATTGTTTACTTCTTTATTGTCTGTCTTCCCCTTAGGCCATAGACATTTAGAATGCAAGGTTTAAGACAGCAAGGCTTTGCTACAACCTTAGTAACAAGAACAGCACATGTGGAGTGCAGCGGCTCACAGCTGTAATCCTAACACTTGGTGAGGCAGGGGCAGGTGGACTGCTTGAGCTCAGGAGTTCAAAATCAGCCTAACCAAGAGTGAGACCCGTCTCTAATAAAAATAGAAAAAACTAGCTAGGCATTGTAGTGGGTGCCTGTAGTCTCAGCTATATGGGAGGCTGAGGCAGGAGGATCTTTTGAGCCCAAGACACTGAGGTTGCTATGAGCTATGATGCCATAGCACTCTACCCAGGGTAACAGAATGAGACTTTATCTCAAAAAAAATAGCACATGGCCTAACACACAAGAGGCACTTAGTAATCTATTTGAATACATCCTGTAGAACACAACACAAACAACACTTCCTTCGAGAAGGCTCCTTTCACTTTTACATCACCAGTGATACTAATTTCATTTGCTTAAATAACCCTGTACTTTTCATGTGACCTCAAGTAATCCTCTAAAGCAAATTTCCAGAAGACATTGGTACAAAGAAAGAAACACTAGAATCTCATTAGAATTTCACAAGATTCTGAATCAAAGCCCTTACCCTCTTTTTTTCTTGCCATGCACAGTTATTAATTAACCCAGACATTCTCTCACACCTCTTGCCTTGTAAACAGATATTATATCTAAGCACGAACTGTCGTAGGGTGAGAGGTAGATATTTAACCTGAATCAAATCAAACTCAGAAACAAATTCAAGCAATTCTTTCTAGCACTCTCTGACATATGTAACTACAGATGGCAAGGCAAGAGACATTTTCTTTTCCATGGCTAGCCAGGTAAAGATGCAAAAAAGGCATCTACAAGTGGTAACACAAGTAATGCTTTGGATAGTCAGCATTAAACACCTTAATGAAAATATCAGGAACTGAAAAACATGATAAAATTATTTTAAGGCATACTTCCCATACGAAGAATGCTGATTTATCTTGGCATACAATCAATTACACAAGAACAAAGTTCCAAAGGCATTTCAAAGATAGAGATTAATAAACTACATTTACAAATATATCTCATGTTTTTTTTTCTCCCCAAGTGATATGATAGCTTCTATACTGTCAGAGAGTAGTGATGAAGGCATTTATGTTCCTGTCTCTTTCAGGGAAGATACATAATTTAGCAGTCATGTAACAATACATGTATTATCCATTAGTAGTGTCATTTCACTCTATTTTGTAGCTCTATGTGTTTTTAAATACCTTGGGTGAGGCTTTAGGTTAAAATTTAAAAGAACAAACAAACAAAGTTAAAGAACAATACAATTCTATTTCTTCTTTTTGTTTGTTTTTTTAATTGTATTTAAGTTACTTTTCCATATATTTCTTTTTCTTTCTTTTTTTTTTTTTTTTGTAGAGACAGAGTCTCACTTTACTGTCCTTGGTAGAGTGCCGTGGCGTCACACAGCTCACAGCAACCTCCAACTCCTGGGCTTACATGATTCTCTTGCCTCAGCCTCCCGAGTAGCTGGGACTACAGGTGCCCGTCACAACGTCCGGCTATTTTTCTGTTTTGAAGTTTGGTCGTGGCCGGGTTTGAACCTGCCACCTTCGGTATATGGAGCTAGGCGCCCTACTAGATGAGCCACAGGCACCGCCCTAAATCCCTTGAATTTTCAATGTTGAAAATGACTTTACCAAATATATATATATAAAATATATACTCAGTTTTTATAAAAATTAGCCAAAACTTAAAAATAAACAAAAAATAGTAAGTCTTTTTCAGGGCAGTGCTATCCTTGAACTTTTTATTACTTTCTATAGACTGGGCTATTTTATAAACCTAAAAGATTAACTTACAGATTTTTGGCTGGTAGAGATACAATTTTTATCCAGTGCAAAAATTTACCCTTTTATGTTCTTGTTGGCTATTAGCTAATTCTGTATCTAACCCAGCAATCTTAATATTCCCTTATTGAATTACCCATAATACCTACCTCCTCTTATTTTCAAATGAAGTGGCTTTAACATCTTATGGTTCCCTAATTAAAAGATGAATTAAATCAAAATCACTGATACATGTTCATTTACATTTACATGAAAGTCAAGATTTTACCTTTCTGAAAATTATACTTTAGTAAAGTTTTGGAGGTTCCACCAAGATCCCCAACTGACACAACTAGTTAAACTACATCACTCCTTTCATAGACACACAAATATTCCTTACAGAACTCTGAGTTCAGAACTGCTATCTCATTTACATAAACCAAAACTCAAAATTTAGAACGCTCAGTCTAAACAGTAAACATCTTTACAGCAGGGCCTTTACTTTTTGAAATTTATCTTTGTAATTATTAGTACCCAGCATAGTGCCAAGTACCCCAAATGTGTTTAATAAACATTAAATGACTGAAGGCAGGTAGAATACACATGTTAAAAGGAAACACCAAACGAAAGAAAGAAATATTACAATTAAATCCTAGCCATCTCTGCAACTAAACTATCTGATCAGCTGGAGGGAGAAGCCAGCTCTATGAAGACAGAGCCCCCCCACCCCAGTGGCAAATATTCTCATTGCATAAAGATATTGGTGGCAGATAAATATCAGATTTTAAAACTTCCTTCAAAGAAAAAGGAAGCTTCTAGCTCATTAAGAGTTACAAATCTTAGCAGACATTACAAACCTAAAAGTTGCAACATCCCAAATAGCACAAAACAGAACATATATCTGAATTACTTTCACTAAACATTTTCCAAAAATCGAAAAATCCTTTTCTGTGGGAATGTTAACTCCCACAGAGTCTAACTCTGTAATAACAGTAAGTTAATAAATTAACAGAAATTGCTTTTTATTTATTTATTTATTTTTGTAGAGACAGAGTCTCACTTTATCGCCCTCAGTGGAGTGCCCTGACGTCACACAGCTCACAGCAACCTCCAACTCCTGGGCTCAGGTGATTCTCTTGCCTCAGCCTCCCGAGTAGCTGGGACTACAGGCGCCCACCAAGAAATTGCTTTTTAAATTCACCTCTTAAAAGACTAAATTTATTTCATAAACAAAGCATATACCAGAACTGTGGAATATGATAATACATATCTAAAAGGCACTTGAGTTCTAGGAAAACAAGCACAACATATAAATGCAAAGAAATAAACTGAAGCAACAGACTACAATTGGAACATAAACCTGGCTTTATTTCTGGCCCAACTTGAAAAAGTAAATCTGTATCTGCACATGAAGGATTATTAGAGTCAAGCTACCTACAGAATAAATTATGCAACACATACTCAAATACTATCTGCTACTAGACAGTTCTAATGGATCTATACCTGCATCACATTGCCAACAACACAGACCTACCTGATAGACTACACTCACACTACTGTGTGGTCTGAGGGCTAATTTCTATGTGAGCATTTCCCCCTTTGCTTTTAATTAACAGTTCATTATCAGCACTCCACATACTTTTATTTCTTTCCCTTTCTTATGGAATTGGGCTGTAGGGGGAAGGAAGGTCAATTTAATTTAATGCTTTAGCACCCAGCATACCAGTGGAAAGACAACAGTCTAACCTGCCACTTGTCAGTCACAGCCACCAAGTTTTTAAAAAAGACATGACTTGATATTTGCCCCAAAGAAAGCAATGCCACCTTACAAGAATTATGAAAATGGAAATCTGAAACTCCCAGTACATGAAGAAAATGTTTTTACCTTTAAAAATATACTACTCTAGGCTCGGCGCCTGTGGCTCAAGGGGCTACGGCACCAGACATGTACACCTGAGCTGACGGGTTCAAATCCAGCCTGGGCCCGCCAAACAACAATGACAGGCGCCAGGCGTATGGTAGGTGCCTGTAGTACCAGCTACTTGGGAGGCGAGGCAGGAAACTTGCTTGAGCACGAGAATTGGAGGTTGCTATGAGCTGTGATGCTACAGCACTCTATCCAGGGTGACAGCTTGAGGCTCTGTCTCAGAAAAAAAAAAAAAAACCACTACTCTAAGAAAATGCCATGAAGGCTATGTTAATTAGTTTGATGGAAATATTTCAAGTTGTATATAAAACCAGCACATTGTACCCCATAATTGCATTAATGTACACAGCAATGATTTAATAATAAACAAATAAAAACACAATACTTTCTTTCACTTACAAGAATTAATATGATTTATTTTTTAAGTGCAGTTTTTAAGCTAATTTTGATTTTTTCTTTATTACTTTAAAAAATGTATTCTTGGTTACTCTGCACAAAAAACAGAAAGGACTACGTTTGCATCAATGCCAAAGAGACCCCCCCCCCCACTCTGCGGGCAGATAGCTAACCTTGCGCACATTTAGTCTTTAAAATTTATCTTGACCTTATAGAAGGATTTACTATAAAAATGACAGTATGGTTATCACCTAGACAAACAGAAGGCTGACACCATCTACAGGACAAATGCACCTCAGTAAAGCACCCAAACTGGAAAGATGGATTTGCATGAGCTCCCCCCCCCTTTTTTAATTCCCTAAAAAGGATTCCAAGTTCCTGATCTCGCCCCCAGTGAAGAAACTGACCACATTTTCTAAGCGAAATCTTTTGTAAACAGGTAGGACATCTTTGTGCAGGATGTGGGGCAGCGCTTTAAACGTACCTGGAGCCCTGCAGAAAGCGTGAGAAGAGTGAGTCACTGACATTTCACACATGGGAAACATCCATATTGCAAGAAACCACGGCCTCACCAGCGAGTGGACACTCTTGACAAGCAACTTGCCGGGGGAAACACTCCCCAAGTACTTAATTAAAAGTAATTGCCGGGCCTGGGAAATGTGCTTTTGTTTCAGAAACTGTCTAAATACCAGCAGGACTTTCTCCTGCACGACTCCGGCCTGGGGACAACAAATTGGTCAACGACGGAAGCTGCCTGACGAAATGCCTGCACCGTGAAACCCAGTTTTATGACCACAACAAAACCTTCCTTCCGGGACCAGGGGAAAAAAAAAAAAAAAACTTGAGCAAAAACGTCCTTCTGGATGCAACAGGTAATTCCGCGCGCCCCCGCCGCCCGCCCCAGAGCCAGAGCGCGGCCCCCGGGCCTCGACCCCGTTAGGACGCGGGTGCCCGCGCAGCCCTCCCGCCGCCGCGGCTCCTCCCTCGGCCCCAGCACTGACCTTCCGCAGGGCCGACACCAGCAGTCCCCGCCATTTCGGACTGTTCTCTTCGCTGAAGAACTCGTAGGGCTGCGGCGCCGGCTGCATGGCCCCGGCGGCAGCGCCTCCGCATCGGGGGCGGCCCCGCGGGCCGAGCCGGTGGCCTGACGGGCAGGAGCCGAGCCGCCTCGCCTCGCCTCGCCTCGCCTCGCCGGCGGCCGCCGCCTCCCGCCCGGGCCGAGGCTACGGCCGAGGCGGCTGGGGGGCGGCGCCGGCGGGCGGGCGGGGGCCCCAGAGGCGGCTCCCCCGGCCCGCGAGCCCGGCGACCTCCTTTCCCCGCGGCGCGGCCCGCTGCTCGGGCGGCTGCTGCTCCTTTGTCTGGGTTCGCGGCCCGCGAGGACGCCGCCGGCCTGGCCCCGGCCCGACTCCCGCTACGGCCGCGGCGGGCACTGAGCGGCGGCGACGGCGGCTCGCCTGCTCATCGCCTCATCCGTGCCCTCCCAGCCGGCGCCGCCGCCCGGCCTGGCCCGCCCGAGTCACCTCCTGAGGGCCCCGGGGACCGACCGGGCGTGCGCGTGGGGCAGCGATCCCCGCTGTGGCGCTCGCGGTGCCGGCCCCCCGCGCCGCCCCTTCAGCAGCCGCGCAGAGCGCCCCGGGGCCGCGGCCGAGCGCCGGGTCCCAGCAGTCGCGGCTCGGCCCGCCCCCTCCGCCCCGCGCGCCCCATACCGAGCAGCCGGGGAAGCCCTGCACGGAGCATGCGCGCCGCGGAGCGGGCAGAGGCGCCGGCCAGGCGCGGGGTGCGGGGCCCGGGGCCGGAACCCGGGGGAGTCCGCCTCTCCCGGGGGCTGAGCGGGGGCCCGCCCCAGATAGACTCTGTGACCTGACCGCCGGCTTCGTACGCAGATGCTTCCTCCGAACCACCTTCTTACGGCTAGCCTGCCTCGTGCCACTCGGCACGCCTCGAGCCCAGGACCAGCTCGTGCTGGCAGTGCAGGAATGTGCAGAGAAGGGGGCGTTCAGGCTGGACCCGGTGTTTAACGTATTTGTGCTCTACTTGGCTTCTTTGTTTATATAAGTGCTGTACGTACATATAAAGTCTATATAGTTACCATATAGGAGTTAGCCACTATTGCATAGTGTGGTGGAGCAGGGACCGAGCGAAGACAGCATATGGTAGTAGGGTCACGAAAGGCGGGTGACAGTGATGTTAATCACGCCTGAACTTAAAGCACTTTGACTTGCATGAGGCTCTGTGTGTTTACAAAATCATAACGTTGTTTATAAAACTTTCAAAAGATGTTTTTAAATTGTTTTCTAGAAATCATCTCTCCAAATTGTACAGGCTTCTTTGAGAACTACAAAACCTGGATCCACCCCTTGGGACACACTTAGACACTTATTAGCAATCCAGGAAAGATCCTCTGACCTTAAGCTTTTCTGGATTGAAGAGGCCTAGACTTTGAAAACTCTACCATTAGCACAAATTTCATCCCACTAAAAAATGCTGAGCCCTGGTTCACAGGTTTGTAAGAAAACAGTCATTTACTCCCTGTCCCCAGCCACCAGCAGTAAGGAAAGGAAGAACAGGGTGCAAAAAATAACTCGGTGCTGTAATTCCAGTTCCAGGATCAGTAGCCAAGCAATTATTCTCCCTAAATCACGCACATTTTGTCATTTTGGCAAAATCAAAAAGGTAGAGTTGGAAAACTCGAGATCATTTTTCTAATCTGTATATCCTCTAAGTCAAGAATGTCCTCTAATAAATAGCCATATCCATTCCCAAGTACTTGGGCTGAAAGTTTAGGATAGTGAAACCTTTGTATTTCTCCAATTAATCTTTAAGTCTGTGAGGGCAAAGACTTTGGCTTATATTAAGGGTCCTTATTATTCTGTCCTGTTCCCAGACCCCAGCTATAAACTACTGGAATGTTAAACTACTAGACTGTGACTATATTTTCTCATAGGAGAGTAAAATTGTTAGAAGTTTCATTCTTGGCCAAGGATGTTGGAAGGCTTTTCTAAGCCAAATCTGACCTGAAGACACATTATGTTTAAGGTTGTATTTAAACTTTTGTGATTGTTAACACTTTAAAATCAAGGGGTTTCATATAAACATCTGCATTTCCAACTTCTCTTGACAAAAACACTGGGCCCTATTGCATTCGTGCAAGGGAGTAGTCAGCAAGCACTGGGTAGTGGCTGCCCTCTTTAGAAAAGTATGCTGTCCCATTTCCAGTTGGCTATCCTCCCCACCTGGCACTCCTAGCCATTTTATGTAACCTATCTCGTCTCTACAGGCATCTGAGTTGTGATCTCTGGGCTAGGCAAACAGAAATATGATCCCCATGCATGTGAAAAATAATCCAAGAATGACAGCAGTGAAAGTTTTCCAACCAAACAAATGGGCCATGTAGAAAAAAATGTTGAATCCATACCCTGCACTGTACGCTCAAATCAACTCCAGCTATGTCACAGATTTAATGTAAAAAATAAAACCCTAAAATAACTTGTTTATAACCTCAAAGTATAAAAGATCTTTTCACTATTACACAAAATCTAGAAGATTGATAAATTTGATTTTTAAAAATATATGGCAGCCAGGCATAGAGGCTCACACCTGTAATGCTAGCATTCTGAGACACCAATGCTGGTGGATTGCTTGAGCTCACGAGTTCAAGAGTGAGACCTCGTTTTTACAAAAAATGGAAAAAGTAGCTGAGTGTTCTGGCAGGCACCTGTAGTCCCAGCTATGTGGGAGGCTAAGGCAAGAAGATTGCTTGAGCCCAAGGGATTGACATTGCTGTGAGCTATGATTAATGCCATAGCATTCTACCCAGGGCAACATAGTAAGACTCTGTCTCAAATAAATAAGTAAAAAAAAAACAACTACCTGATATGCCTAAAGGCAAATGACAAACTGGAAAATGTATCTCCAACTCATTTTTTAATTAAGTAGACCAAAACTAAGAAAAAAAAAGGATAAATAATATGAAAAGGTAGTTCAGAAAAAAGTAAAGATTGCATTGAGTTCAAGGGTTCAAGACCAGCCTAAGCAAGAGCAAAACCCCCATTGCACTAAAAACAGAAAAACTATCCAGGCATTGTGGCAGGCGCCTGTAGTCCCACTTATTTGGGAAACTAAAGTGGAGGAGCGCTGAACCCAAGAGTTTGAGATTGCTGTGAGCTAGGCTGATGCGATGTGCTTTAGCCTAGGCAACAAAGTGAGACTCTGTCTAAAAACAAACAAACAAAAAAAAACAACTCTTAAACATACTAAAAATGCTCAACTTCACTCATTGTTTTCTTTCTTTTTTTTTAAGAGACAAAAGTCTCACTTTGTCACCCTCAGTAGAGTGCTGTGGCACCACAGCTCATAGCAACCTCCAGCTCTTGGGCTTAGGCGATTCTCTTGCCTCAGCCTCCCAAGTAGGTAGGACCACAGGTGCTCGCCACAACGCCCCGCTATTTTTTTGTTGCAATTTGGCCGGGGCTGGGCTTGAACCCACCACCCTCAGTATATGAGGCCTGTGCCCTACTCACTGAGCCACAGGCACCACCCTCAACTTCACTCATTGTTAAAAATGCAAATTTAGATTATACTAAGGTATCATTTTTCACCTATTAGAATAGCACAGACCAAAAAGTCTGTTTATACACTATGATGGTGAAGATAAGAGGAAAGAGACATTCTAATATATTATTGATGGGAATGTAAATTGTTTTAACTTTTGTCAAGGGTAACTAGATATCTATCCCAGTTTCAAAGGTACATACCCTTTGACCTAGCAAATTCTAGGAAATGTGTCCTGTAGGGTACACTTGCTCATACATAGAATTACTTAGAGACATGGTTATTCTTTGCAGTATTGTTTGTTATAACAAGTACAAAACAAAAAATACTCTAGAAGCAAACAATTTAAATAATCATCAGTTGGAATTGTGGACTGCTTCAATAAAAAAATAGTAAATCCATACAGTGGAATCCATAAGAGCTATTTAAGACTATTCAGGGGCAGCACCTGTGGCTCAGTGAGTAGGGTGCCAGCCCCATATGCCGAGGGTGGAGGGTTCAAACCCAGCCCCGGCCAAACTGCAACAAAAAAATAGCCAGGCGTTGTGGCGGGCACCTGTAGTCCCAGCTGCTTGGGAGGCTGAGGCAAGAGAATTGCATAAGCCCAAGAGCTGGAGGTTGCTGTGAGGTCTGACACCACAGCACTCTACTGAGGGTGACAAAGTGAGACTGTCTCTAAAAAAAAAAATATTCGGGCCTTTGTGACTGTTCTCCAAACTATGCTGCAAAGTGAAAAGAACAGGATATATAATATAGTATGTAGAGTATGATACCACTTGCATATAAAAGGCAATATTTTATTATATAAATATCTAGTATTTTATTACATAAGTATTTTCTAAATAGATGTCATTTTCCTACAAGGCTACAAAGGTTTTTGTTGACATAAAGACAAAAATTAGGTGGCTGGATGAGAGAGGAAGACCTTTTACCGTGTACCTTTTTGACTTGAATTTTCAGTCACATGAATGTGGTACTTATTCAAAACATTGATTATTTTAAAAGGCACCTTTTTTGGTTGGTTCAAACAGGATCTCACTCTATTGCTCAGGCTAGAGTGGTACATTGGCACAATCACAGCTCACTGCAATCTCAAACTCCTGGGCTGAAGGGATCCTCCTGGCTCAGCCTCCCCAATAGCTAGGACGACAGTTGCATAGCACTGTAGCTGGCTCATTTTTTTTTCTTTGTAGAGATGGGGTCTTGCTATGTTGCCCTGGCTGGTCTGGCCTCAAGTGATATTCCTGCCTTGGCCTCCTAAAGTGCAGGAATTACAGGCATTAGCCACTGTCCCCACCCAAAAAGTTATTTTTTTTTTTTTTTTGAGACAGTCTTAGTTTGTCACCCTCGGTAGAGTGCTGTGGCATTACAGCTCACAGCAACCTCCAACTCCTGAGCTTAGGCGATTCTCTTGCCTCAGCTTCCCGAGTAGCTGGGACTACAGGCGCCTTCCACAACACCTAGCTATTTTCTTGTTCCAGTTTGGCCGGGGCCGGGCTTGAACCTGCCACCCTGGGTATATGGGGCTAGCGCCCTACTCACTGAGCCAGAGGCACCACCCAAAAGGTATCTTTTTTAAATAAAAAATTTCTAACCTGATTATAAACATTTGTTTTAAGTGTTAAAAAATGAAAATATTAAATTCAGTGATAGAAGAGGGCCTATATATATAACAAAAACCTCAATCATAAATTTGAACTGAAATTCACATGCTAATTACCATAATAATTTAAGAGATGCTAATTTTGCTTGTCACTTTTGAATTCAGAAAGGCTTTGGGGAGTTAATTCTAATAACCCAAGCACATCTGAAGTTTAAAAGGCCATTAAAATTTTACCACTGATATTCTCTCAGTGAAAAACATTTTCAAGAGCAATTTATTTAACATTTCTCTTATTTACTGTCATACTTCTTCAATTTATTTATAGCCATGAGTGCTGCCGATAAGTAGCAAACCAAAGCAAAGCCACAGCCATCACTGGTCTTCTTACAGTCTACCTGCCTGAAAGAAGTTGGGGCTGGCACTCAGACAGACATCCGTTTATGGGCAGCTCATGCCCAGAAGCCCAAAGACAAGATAGCATACCGAAAATGTCATCTCAAAAGAAACTATAATTTTATATGAAATTCCAAAAGATTGATTTATTATATATACCTCTCCCCCAGCACTGTGTGCCTATATGCTACACACAGTCTGCCACTGAACAGACAATATTTCTGGTGCCCTGGGGTATGAAGATGACCTGAGGTCATCCAGATACTGCCACCACTACCAGATGGAAAATCATTTTTTGCAGGGAGCTGTTCCAGACACCAACTCCTATAATAGAGATGAAAGGGAAGTTCTTGTTATTTATGATATAGCAATAAAATAAATCTTTCCATGTTCTAACAGTGAAGTTGATCTGCCAACAATGAATGTATTCATAACTCTGTGCAGTATAGCCCCCAGCCGGGGTGTGTCTCTCAGCTGCCATCTATATATATTGATCCTTGTCACATAATAGGGAACTTGGTAAAGAGAAAAAAAATAAGGAACACTGATTTGTTTGCCCCAAAGTGTTACCAACTATAGTAATTTGCTTAAGTTGTTTACTGTTTGTACCTTATTGCTAGGTGTGATGGATACAGGATGTATCACAGCAAGCAACATATATTCTACCCTCCTATTAACATAGGTTGGAAAGCTGAAATCCGATTCCCTTGCTGCCAGGATTCTGGATATGATGTAGGTTGGGCCTATGAGATGCACTGGATCGAGATCTAAAAGGCAGAAGGGAGCTGGGAGCTGCAGTTCCGGCTTTATTTTCTCTTTTGTTGTGTGCAGGAGCAGCAATGGTGAGACCGTGTGGCACTTCACTGTTTATGGATCTTGGTGGTTCTGAAACCAGTGTCTTGGTGGCCTGGCTCTGTGGTGTGGCTTTGGAACTTGCTTCTGAAAGCTCAACCTGGAGGCTACTACATGAGCCTTCAGTGATTTTGTATGCCTTAGAATAAATTTATTCTTGTTTACCCAGAATAGTCTATTCTCTGCAGCCAAACCCAAAACACTATAGCAAACACAAACCTCCTCCTTCAGAAGTAGGAAATGTGGCAGATGGTAGTTTATACCACTAAACCACAAGAAAGTGTTCTTTTATGATTACAACCCTATAGTCTATTCACTGACAATCAAACTTGGTTTTTCTTATATGAAATCTACATTTACTACTTAGGGAAAAATAGTGTGATCCTCTTTGAAACTCCTGTTGCTTCTCCTGGAAGCTGAATAGCCTGGAATGACTTTCCAGATTCCTTTCAACTCTGTGGTTTTCACCTACTATATCCATTCTCAGAATAAATGCCACAATATGTTCCTTTCATAGGAGAGTACCATCTTTTTAACTGGAAATGCTGGTAGAAGCTTGAAATCCTTAATTCATGTCAACCTTCCTAAAATAACATTAAATACTAGGCTTTTTCTTTAATTCCAGAAAATTTACCCAGTAATTTTAGAGACAAGTCTAAATTATGCCCAGAATTTCACTGAAAGCCCACTCCTATAGTCCCACCACTTTGGGAGGCCGAGGTGAGAGGATCACTTGAGGCCAGGAGTTCAAGACCAGCCTAGGCAGCATAGTGAGAACTTGGCCCTTAAAAAACGCTTTTTAAAATTCACTACCACCAGGCGCAGTAGCTAACACCTGCAATCCCAGCACTCTGGGAGGCCAAGGCAAGTGGCTTGAGCTCAGGAGTTGAAGACCAGTCTGAGTGAGATGCCCATCCCTACTAAACATAGAAAAATGAGGCCAGGCGCAGTGGCTCACACCTTTAATCCCAGCTCTTTGGGAGGCTGAGGTGCCCTGAGCTCAGAAGTTTGGGACCTGCCTAAGCAAGAAAGAGACCCCATCTCTAAAAATAGCTGAGTGTTGTGGCAGGTGCCTGTAGTCCTATTTACTCTGAAGGCTAAAGCGAAGAGGATCACTTGAGCCTAAGAGTTTGAGGTTGCTGTGAGGTATGATGCCAGGGTACTCTACCCAGGGTGAAATTCTGTGAGACTCTGTCTCAAAAAAAAAAAACTTCACTACCAACCACAAAATTCCAACATGCAAAGTGAAAGCAAAAAAGCATCTCTATATCCCAAAATTCCAAAACACAAAGTTGGATCACCTTTTCCTTTTGGCCTGCAACATAATCAACATACTTGGCTCTGAGTGTTTGTAAGAATCCAGGCAATGAGAACTTTGTAAATGTCCCAGCTGGAATGATTGATCTAGAATCTAAGAAAAAAAAGTAGGCAATCAAAGGCTAAAGATCTCCGCACCTTGGGAAACAGTGGCATGTGGCCAGTGGGGTTTGGGAAGCCTGCCCAACCCTACTCAGATATCCAGAAACTGCTCTCGTTCGTAAACTGGCATCCCTAGAGGACACCTTGTATATTCCCAGTGGTCAAATTTAAGTAAATAAACTTGAAATGCATAAAAGAAACAATCATTACTGTACCTTTTCATTGTACTCCATCACTTTTTCAGAACAACAAAGTTAAAAAGAAGTTTTTTTTTTTTAGAGACATCACCCTCAGTAGAGTGCCATGGCGTCACAGCTCACAGCAACCTCCAACTCCTGGGCTTAGGTGATTATCTTGCCTCAGCCTCCCAGCCTGTAGCTGGGACTAAGGTACCCACCACAACACCTGGCTATGTTCTTTTGTTGTTGCTGCAGTTTTGGCCGGGGTCAGGTTCAAACCCACCATCCTTGAATAGGTGGCCGGCGCCCTAAAAGAGGTTATTCTTAATACACAACTTTAAGCAGAACTTGGCTGAAAGTCAACATCCCCTAGTCAGAGAAATCCCCCTGTTAACACTGTCCCTGTGGTCTTCCCTAAATTCAAGGTTGGGGTCCCTGGGCAACCCAAGGCATGTTATCACACATCTCTTCTGCCACATCTAAAAGGTAAAATTTCTCATTTTACCCAAGGAACAAAAGAAACTTGGATGTGAGACCCTTCCCTTAGTAAAAAATTTACAAAAAGAAAACAATTATTTCTAAAATTTGAGGCCAGAAAAGTAGGGTTAGTTGGTGTCAACATTGTTCTTCCCTTCAGAGCTTTGAGGTTTTTACTTTCCTTAAACTCTCTAATGAGTATAAACTATTTGAAAACATCTCTAGATATCTTTTGCTCCCCCCAACCACTTCACCCTGAATTTCAAAACCTCCCCATTAGGGCCCAAGCACAGTGGCTCATGCCTATAATCGTAGCACTCTGGGGGCCAAGGCCAGTGGATTACCTGAGCTCACAGGTATGACACCAGCCTGAGCGAGACCTCATCTCTAAAAATAGCCTGGTGTTGTGGTGGGCATCTGTAGTCCCAGCTGCTCAGGAGGCTGAGACAAGATAATCAATTTCTTGAGTCCAAGAGTTTGAGGTTGCTGTGAGCTGTGATGCCATAGCACTCTACTGAGGGCAGTAAGTGAAGACTCTGTCTCAAAATATGAAAAAATAATAAAAATAATAAAAACATAAAAATTAAAAAAAAACCTCCCTAGTAGTGTATTAGAAAAATAACTGATTTCACAATTGCTCCTCAAAAACGTTTACAAGATATTTAGATAATGAATAGCATATGGTCACAAAGATGAGGAAACATCAGACCAAGAAGTCTAGACCCAGATGAATGGCCCAGGAGGGCAGAGAGAGAGTCCTGAAGCAATACAGACACCGTGTCTATGTTCACAGGGACAACTCACAAGCACAGCCACCAGGGTTGGACAGCTTCCAAATGCAGGTCTGACAAACTCCTATGTGCCAGAACCTGGCAGATATACCACTCTCACCACCATCCTTTCAAGAAAGTTCTGAGAGTTTATCCCACTGGCTAGTAAGCAGATTTCCAAATGGCCTCTGGGGAAGTGGAACTCTGCCAACAGTAAAGGCAACTCCCCAAACACTGCAAACTCTGAGAGCATCAAGGATGAACTTTGATATGTATGGATGAAGAAAGAGTTAAGTTACATATCATGAAACACCAAAAATGTAAATGATCCACTTTTTACTCAAAATATGAATTACTCTACTTCATTGTTAGATTATGTACAAATACACAGGTGGTTTTTGAGACAGCACCATGGTGTAACAGCTCACAGCAACCTCAAACTCCTGGGCTCAAGTGATCATCTTGCCTCAGCCTCCCAGTTAGCTGGAAGTTCAGGCGCCTGCCACAACGTCAGGCTTGTTTTTTCTATTTTTAGTAGAGTCGGGGTCTTGCTCTTGCTCAGGCTGATCTTGAACCCCTCAGCTCAAGCAGTCTGCCAGCCTCAGCCTCCCAGAGTGCTGGGACTATAGGCGTGAACCACTGTGCCTGGGTGTGGTTTTTTTGTAGTCGTTGTTTGTTTTTTTTAAGATTAGCTGTGATCTAAAGAAAACAGTTCATATCTTATACACAGAAAATTTATTTGAGTAAAAATTTTTACAGAACTAAAAAATGTTCTCCATAACAAAACTCATTGAAATATCTTTAATATAACATTCTTCTTTCAAAAATACACAAAGCTTTTAAATATTATATCATTATTAAACAACAAAATCTTTTGGACATAAATGTTTTATTAATACAATCTATCAGAACATGTTCAACAAATTTTTTACTTGTATTTTGGGGGTGGTATAGCACAGACTTGATGAGATTGCTTAAATTAGGATATTTTTGAAATTTCAGATTTTCACAGCTTAGTATGTACATAATATTACTGTTGAGAATTACAATACTTTCCATCTCTTAGTAGTCATGTAACTGAACAGAAAAGGACTCTGTGCATTGCATTTCTTGTAGGAATCAGCTGGATGAAGAACCATTAGGCCTATTTCTTCTGATTTCTGAATGCTTTCAATATGCTCTCCCCAATTGTTTAATAATTGCTACTCTATTACCCTAGGATGTGTACTTTGTGGACATGAGCTGACGATGTGTAGACTTTCAAATTAACGAATGAGGTAGCTCAATCAATGTAATCACCAACACTTGAAGGGAAAAGAAAGAAAACAAAAGTTTTTTTCTGTCAAGCAAAATGCACATCCTTCTCACTCATCTATCATACAGCTTTGGAGAAATAATAGGAAAGAAAAAATGACAAGCAGAAGACGGAAACTGAGAGAGCAGGTGAGAGAGATGGATGAAAATGCCTCACCTGAACACAGTTCTGTGATCAAAGTTCTCCCATCAGGTCATCGCAATTTCATTCACATTTCTATTTTCCAACTTTCTAAATTATAAGAATCAACTCAACAGATACCACATATATAATGTATAATATGCTCTATGGCACTGGAAACCAACTCAAAATTTTTATGAATTACATATAAATGTAAGGCACTTTCGCGGTTTACAAAAGTGAATGCCTCGAAGTTCGATATGTGTATCCGTATAAAAGTTTATAGGAACCCTGAAAAACCAAGGAGGTATGAATCATTAGTGATCTTGGCCAACACTCTGAGAACTCTAGTGTGACTAAAGAACAGAGTTGTAATAAATAGATAAATAACTTTCTAAAATTACAGAGTTCTATGTTTCAGTGTCAGGATTCTAAAACTGCTCTCATAAAAACCTATCAGGTCTAAGTTCTTTTAGTTTCTCAACCACAGAAGACTAAATAGAAGGCAACAACCACTTATGCTAATCTGCTGTCTAGATTTAGTGAAAACACCACACCACATCCATTATAAAGAGACAGAGAACAACAGAGGTTTTGACTTTGTTTTACAAAGTCATTTCTTACAAATATTGTAGCTAAGAAAGAATCTCAATCTACTTGAAAATGTGAAATTTCATGTATTTCCTTGAAATCAAGAATTTTTAATTTCCAAATACAAATATTGTTGCTCTACTTTGAGCTTTTCTATGAGTATTCAAAATTAAAAGAATAAAACTTATACGATATGTTCTTCTCTAAGGAGAGACAAAAAGTTTAGATATTATAAAGCCAAAACACTCATTTAAGGGCATAACCAATATTTTATGCCATCTTTCCCCAAATTCTAAAAACATCAAACCTTCTCTAGATCATGGTTGACGGGGACAGGTCATTAACAACTTGAGGGAGTCAGGATAGATACAACTGTATCTTGCCTCTTTATTCACAAAATGAAAGAGCATGGACTTTAATTTTTAAAAAATTATTACTACTCTATTACATCATTTTAACAAGTCAGTGGTTATCTTTGACCTAAAAATGAGATTTTAAAAACTGCTTTGCTGTTTTTGTTTGTTTTTTGAGACAATCTCACTCTTTTGCCCTGGGTAGAGTGCTGTGATGTCATAACTCACAGCAACCTCAAACTCTCGGGCTCAAGTCATCCTCCTGCCTCAGCCTCTTGAGTAGATGGGACTACAGGTGCCCACCATAATGCTTAGCTAGTTTTTCTCTGTTTTCAGTAGAGATAGGACCTCACTCTTGTTCAGGTTAGTCTTGAACTCCTGAGCTAAAGTGATCCACCTGCCAGAATGCTAGGATTACAGGTGTGAGCCACCTCACCCAGCCTAAAAACGGTTTATTTTTTAAATTGAAGAATGCAATTAGTACACTCTTGTTGCTGACATGGAGACTACACTGTATAACTAGCTTCTCTCATTATTTACAATTCAAATCTCTGTTGTACTTCATCTGCAATCATTTCAGAAATTGCAATGGAAGAAGTGGCAGCAGGGGAAGGTGCGTTTCTCACGTGAAGAACGCGGTTTCCAATATCCCCAGCTCCTCCATCAAATACAAAATCTTCTACCAGATTTCCAGCTCTGTCCAGAGCTTGGGCTCTTACTCCTGCCGGACCTCTGCAAAAGTGAGAGTGAGAGTCAAGTGACTGGAAGACACATGTCACTTTACAAGTATTCTCAAAGCAAGTCTTTATTCTTCTAAGTGCACAATCGTGGAAACACAATAGGTTTTTGGATAACCAGACTGTCAGCTATAGCCTGTCAAACCTTCTATCATTAGGCTAACAACACTGCAACAAATGCTTATCAAATAAATGCACTCCCTGAGTTTGAATACTACCTTCACTACATACATGTAAGCTTTGGAATCTTCTGCCAAGTTACTTAACATTTCTGTGACTTATTTGCCTTATAAGTAAAATGGGAGTAACAGTCTACTTACTCCCCATGGTTACTGTGAGAATTAAATACATAAACACGTGTAAAGCACTCAGAATGGTTCTTGGCACATAGTAAGTATTAGTTATAATTACAGTAGAATCCCCATGGTTGACCACCTCTCTATACCGACCACCTCTCCTCAAGTTCAGCTAATTCTCATAGACTGGACATGCACTACATGTACATCATTCCAGGAGACCTAGCTGTCAATAAAGATGAACTATGTTGAGCGCCACTGCACATTGACCAGTTTGCTATAGTCCCTTGGGTGGTCAACTTCCAGAGGTTCCATTGTATTTGGTAGTGTGAGGGTTACCAATTCTCTAGAGTAGCGGTTCTCAACCAAGGGAGATTTTGCCCCCAAGAGGACATTCAGGAAAGTCTGGAAACATTTTTGGTGTCACAACTAGAATGTGTAGATGCCAGGGATACTGTTAAAAAACCTGCAATGAACTGCACAGTCCCCCACAACAAACAATTATTTGGTCCAAAATGTCAATATCACCAAGCTAAGAAACTCTAATATAGACCATCTTAACCCATTTTTATGGAAGAAATATTTGGCTTTCACCTTTGCATTTCACAATGACATAGTCTAGTTATCACTAGTTATGAAAACATCTTTTTTTTTTAAGACAAAGTCTCACTATGTTGCCCTTTGTACAGTGCCATGACATCACAGCTCACAGCAACCTCCAGCTCTTGGGCTTAAGTGATTCTCTTGCCTCAGCCTCCCGAGTAGCTGGGACTGTAGGTGCCTGCCACAATGCTCGCCTGTTTTTTTTGGTGCAGTTGTCATTGTTGTTTAGCTGGCCCTGACCGGGTTCAAACCCGCCAGCTCTGGTGTACATGGCTGGCACCCCACCCAATGAGCTATGGGCACCGCCTGAAAACACCTTGCTTGAAAGTTTACTCTAGAATTCCCCCAAAAAGATATTTTCCAAAATGAAGTGGGGGCGAAAGGAAGGAGACGATGATACCCATATATTTATCTTCTGTATCCTAACAGTGCTAACGGATACAGACCACTGTTAGACTGACATGCCAAAATTAATCACAGAATGAAAGGGGTGTAGAATTAAAATTAACGGCCCTTACAGACCATCAATTAACAGTGAAAAGTTAATATGCTAATACGTACACTTTACAGATGATAACTTTACATTCTAATCTAATGTTCACCAGCAAATTATTGCCCAAAATGCTCTGGCCTAGCAGAGAAGTCAAGCTGGATGCTCTTTCCTGGTTAATGAAACTTACGGACACCATCATGAGCAACATACCCCACTGAAAGCTACTTCAATTACCTTTTACAATCTAGAACTGCTTGATATGCTTCTGCTGCAATATTAATGACAGGACATTTAAGCTTTTAATACACTGGTTACAAGGTGAAAGAGACAAGACAGGACTAAGGCTCCAAGTTGTGGACAAGTTTATTGATTTTCTTATTATTTAATATAACAAAGTATAGAAAATAATATGCTGAGCACTCATATTCTTACCAAACAGTTTAAGAAATAAAGCATTACTCATAAGACAAAAGCCCCTGCAGAACTCTCAGGATCCTGCTCCCTTCCTTCCCTAGATATAACCACTGCCCTGAATGAAGTGTTTGTCACTCGCCTGCTTATTTTTATTTTCACATTACATGTACAATCCATAACAATATTTGGTATTGGCTTAGCGCCTGTAGCACAGTGATTACGGCGCCAGTCACATGCACTGAAGGTGGCAGGTTCAAACCCGGTCCTGGCCAGCTAAACAATGACAACTGCAACAAAAAAATAGCCGGGCATTGTAACAGGCACCTGTAGCTCCAGCTACTTGGGAGACTGAGGCAAAAGAATCTCTTAAGCCCAAGAGTTTGAGATTGCTGTGAGCTATGACACCACTGCACTCTACCAAGGGCAACAGCGAGACTCGGTCTCAAAAAAAAAAAAAAATTGGGTATCATTATGCTTGTTTTTAAACTTATATAAATGGTATCAAACATATTCCCCCCAAATAAAAGCATCTTACACTTCCCTTTTGTTATTGATAATTCCCTTCATTTAACAGCTACAGGAATCAAGAAAAGGAACAAATGGAATTGCTGAACATATTCAAGTTCTTTGTCTCTAAAGAGAAACTCATCTGTGATTAGGTGGAACTTGTCCCCAAATGCACCTGCCTACAATGCTGTGCCCTTTCTCATACATGCCAGTGAAACTGGTAACTGAAAGTCACACCCTTAAACCCAGAGACAGTGGTTACTAATACCCACAAGCCCAAAGTCCATTTATGCCATACAAAATCCAATTGTCAAAAAGTTTTCCTCAGGCTTCTGTAAAAAGGTGGTGATTGAATACAGGCAGTGAACTTGCTGCACCTGTTTCTGCACAGAATTCACTATACCCACCTAGGGTGTTTTCCAAGGAATATTAATAGCATCAATAGAGACCAGATTTGGCCAATCTATTTTCAGATGTACATCAAAGTCTACTAAAGCACACCACTGAAAACATAAAAGCCTTTATTTATTGATAAGTGAATGAAGGGATATAACATCTAGATATTTTTATCCCTTCCATTTCAGAAGGTGAGTACAGGAATGAAGGAGATAACAGGAAAAACATGAGCTGGGTTTTAATAGTTCTTCTAAAGATTCAAAGAGGCTAGACTCAGAATGATACATTAGAGTCAGAATTAAACCAGGACGCTCCCCTAAGGGACACAGCTGACATGATTACTGCTCTCTTCCCAGATACAGTCAAGCCTGCTGACATTTTACACCAGGCTGGTTGAGCAGCTGTTACAGAGAAGGCAGACATTTAGGGCTCTGAGGACTCACAGGGGGATGGATTGTAAATGCAGAGTGAGTACCTCAAAGTACACTACTGATTAATCTTAACAAATGGCTTGTTAATGGAAAAGGTGAATACTAAAGATATTACCAAAGAGGAAAAAAAATAAGGCTTGGGTGGTATTTAGGATAATCTACAGATCAAGCCCAGAAAATCTTTTATCTCTAAGAAAAAAGATGTAAATTCACCCTTACATCATCCCATACCCTGTAGCAAGGATGATGACTACACACTGCCTCCCTCGTTCTGTCCTGCAACTAGAGTCACGGAGTGGGGCAGAGCCTGAGAAGGACCAAAGGAGCAGAGAGGAAGCTGAGGAAGGTGCCAGGGCTAGAAGTGTATTTCTAAAAAATTTTAAGAATCAATCCGAAAATAACGTTTTTGTTTGTTTGTTTGTTTGTTTTTTAGAGAGAAAGTCTCAATTTATTGCCCTTGGTAGAGTGCTGCAGTGTTACACAGCTCACAGCAACCTTCAACTCCTGGGCTTAGGCGATTCTCTTGCCTCAGCCTCCCGAGTAGCTGGGACTACAGGTGCCTGCCACAACGCCCGGCCATTTTTTTGTTGCCATTTGGCTGGGGCCGGGTTTGAACCCGCCACCCTTGGTATATGGGGCCCGGTGCCTTACCAACTGAGCCACAGGCGCTGCCCCCAAAACTAATGTTTTAATGTGTTTATTCCTTAATTAGTTAATGCAGTGGTCAACCATCTTACACAGAATTAAAGCCAAAATTGCAAGAGTAAATAACCAGGGACATTTTTTTTTCCTTTCAGATCAAGTCTTACTCTGTGCCCTGGGTAGAGTGCCATGGTATCATTGTAGCTCACAGCAACCTCAAACTCCAGGCTCAAGCAATCTTCTTGCCTCAGTCTCCCAAATAGCTGTGACTACAGGCACCCACCACAATACCTAGCGAATTCTTCTATTTATAGTAGACATGAGGTCTTGCTCTTGTTCAGATAAAAGATTTTCTTGTTCTTGAACTCCTGAGCTTAAGCAGTCCATCCACCTCAGCCTCCCCGAGTGTTAGGATTATAGGCATGAGCCTCCATGCCCAGCCAAGGAACATTTTTTTAAAACTCAGGAAAAACATTTTTATTATGAATGACAGCTGGACACAAAAGCTAAGGTCCCAACAATAAAGTTGCAATGGCTATTTCAGTTTGGAGGTGTAAGGTGGTCTACATAATTATGAATGGGCCAGCACTAAGGGCTACAATCTAACAATGCCCTTTTGGGGAGAGATTAACTAAAAATGTACTTAGTAGCTAGGCATAGTGGTTCACACTTGTAATTTTAGCACTCTAGGGGGCCAAAGCGGGAGGCTTGCTTGAGCTCAGGAGTTCAAGACCAGCCTGAGCAAGAGCGAGACCCCATCTCTACCAAAAATAGAAAAATGAGCTGGGTGCTGTGGCGGGCACCTATAGTCCCAGCTACTTTGGAGGCTAAGGCAAGAAGATCGCTTGAGTCCAGAACTTTGAAAGTCTGTAAGTTATGATGCCATGGCACTCTACCGAGGGTGACAGAGTAAGACTCTGTCTCAAAAACAAAAAAAAAGAAAGAAAGAAAATGTACATAGTAATCACTGAGTCGGACTTACCTCTCAAGTTACCTAGATGAGAATTGTATTTACAATTTTTATTACTTTTCCTTACCTAAGTATATCACTGATAGTAATTTCAGGGATGAACTTTTGAAGATACTTCACAGTTGCTCCAAGAAAACAGGCTTTATACATTTCATTAACTCCATATGAGAAATTCTGGGATGCCAGCTTAATCAGGCCACTGAAAACAGAGACAAAAATTTCATTAGAGAAAGGAATTCTTCATTACTTAGAACACCTTTACAACTTTGGAATGTTTTTTTGATGGCATCAGATAAATCTAGGCAAAGTCATAAAAAGTACAAATTAAAAGCAAATCTACTTCTGACCATTATTAGAAGGAAACGTCACCAACTCAAGAGGTAAACACACCTTCCAAACTCGAATCCCCAAGGAGTGCTGGTTTCAGACTGGGATCCTATAAAGCCTGCCAACAAAGTTTTCTTTTTTCTTTCCTTTTTTTTTTTGAGACAGAGCCTCAAGTTGTCACCCTGGATAGAGCGCTGTGGCATCACAGCTCACAGTAACCTCTAATTCCTGGGCTCAAGCAAGTCTCTTGCCTCCGCCTCCTAAATAGCTGGGACTACAGGCGCCCGCCACAACGCCCGGTCATTTTTTGGTTATAGCCATCATTGTTATTTAGCGGGCCCAGACTGGATTCGAACCCACCAGTTCAGGTGTACGTGACTGGCGTCTTAGCCCGTTGAGCCATAGGCGCCGAGCCTCTTTTTTCTTTTTTTTGAGACAGAGTCTCACTCGATCACCCTAGGTAGAGTGCTGTGGCATCATAGCTCGCAGCAATCTCAAACTCTTGGGTTCAAGAGATCCTCTTGCCTCAAACTCCCAAGTAGCAGGGCCTATAGGCACCTGCCACAATGCCAGGCTCTTATTTTCAGGGGGGCGGGTGTCAAGGGGGGCTGGTCTTAAACACCAAAGCTCAGTCAATCCACCTGTGTGGGCTTCCCAGAGTGCTAGGATTATAGGCCCACAGCCAAGGTTTTCTAATGCAAATATTACATGATTTCAACACACCTAAAAGGCATTAACAGACCTATTCTTTTCTTTTTCTTTTAAGAGATGGGTTCCTCCACTATCTCCCAGGCTGGAGTACAGTGGACCAATAACAGCTCACTGCAGCCTCAACTTCTTAGGCCAAACAGATCTTCCTGCTTTAGCCTGCCAAGTAGCTGGAACTATAGGCACACACACCCACATCTGGCTAATTTTTCTTATTTTTCTGGACACAGGTCTTGCTATGTTGCCCAGGCTGGTCTCAAGTGATCCTCCTATCTTAGCCTCCCAAGTTGCTGGGGGCATTAACAGATATTTAAATCATGGTGTTGAAACAAATCTACCCCACTTTTCTTTAATCAGTCAAACTTTTTTTTGCAGTTTGGCCGGGGCGGGTTTGAACCCACCACCCTTGGTATATGGGGCCGGCACCCTACTTGCTGAGCCACAGGTGCTGCCCATGAGTCTTTTTTTTTTTGAGACAGAGCCTCAGGATGTCGCCCTGGGTAGTAGAGTGCTGTGGCATTACAGCTCACAGCAACCTCCAACTGGGCCCAAGCGATTCTCTTGCCTCAGCCTCCCAAGTAGCTGGGACCACAGGCACCTGCCACAACGCCTGGCCATTTTTTGGTTGTAGTTGTCATTGCTGTTTAGCAGGCCTGGGCTGGATTTGAACCCACCAGCTCTGGTGCATGTGGCTGGTGCCCTAGCTGTTGGAGCTATAGGCACTGAGCCTGTGTACAAAATGATGGTGACTGGTTTGAAATTATCAAAGCTATCTACTAATTTTGAGAGAATTTTTTTCTTTTTTTCAAACTCAGGTTAACAACGTAGGATTTGGATTGCCAGATGTGTGAATGGGTCTTTTTAGTCAAAACATCACCCTAGCTCATCAGAATTTCCTTGAAGTAGTTAAAACATTATGCTTATTCTACATAGCACTTAATTTGGCTTAAAGGTATTTCAGCTCTTTTAGAATTTGTCTAGTGGGTTTTCTGGTTTTCATCAAAAATAAAAAATAAAAAAAATTTGGATTAATAAAAACTCAATATGCCAATCACAAACAAGTATCCAATAAGTATCATATCATACTTACCCCAAAAGTATCATATCAAGAAAGACAAAACTTCCCACATTAAAAACACATACATAACTGGGCCTCGTGGCTGATGCCTATAATCCTAGCACTTTGGGAGGCCAAAGTAGAGGTACTGCTTGAGGCCAGGAGTTCAAGACCAGCCTGAGCAAGAGCAAAATCTTTTCCCTACAAAAAATTTAAAAAATTAGTCATGCATGGTGGAAGGTGCCTGTAATCTCAGCTATTCAGGAGGCTGAGGTAGGAGGATTACTTGAACCCAAGAGTTTGAGGTTACAGTGAGCTATGATTGATGCCACTCCATTCTACCCTGGATGACAGAGGGAGAACCTATCTCAAAAAAGCTAAAAATAAAAATAAAAAAATACATGTTTCAGGAGCTGAATTTTTTTGGGGGGAAAGACTAAAATTTAAATAAAAATATAAGCACACAAGATCATTTTCTTAAAGAAATAAAGTTATTACCTATTTATAATTATATCCATAACATCTCTGGCATTGAAGTCAAAAGGTCTGTAACCCTCCCGCTTAAAGGCAAGAACTGCATTAGGCCCCAGCCAAATATTGCCATCCATTTTCGGTGTGAAGTGAACTCCTAGGAAAGGAAACCGGCTATCTGGGACCTACAGATTTAACAAAGCAAGGAACTATTAGCCCCATCTCACATTTCACTTCATTACAGATGCAAACATTTAATTGGTAATATAAAACACTTTCTTCCCATGCATCTAATTTGCATTGTGAGCTATACACAGATACACTTTTCTAGTAACATGTTTCTGTTTAGAAATGGCACACTAGAAACACTGAAGCCATAGACACCAACACACACTATCCTCTAAGAGGTAAATGGGATTAGATGACACACTAAAGATGAACTGTCCTACTTCAGGTTACTCGCTCTCTTCTGTAACAAGAGATGTCTGTGACTGGCAAGCAACACCAAACCTGCCATTAAAAAACCCCACATATTTATAGCATAGGCTTTTGCAAAATGATAATGTATGAGTTCGAAACAATGAAATTCACATTTTAGAACAGTAAAAAACATTAAATAGTTGAATAAGGACTATGTCCCTGGCTCAACCTAATATGTCTATTTCGGGGGTAATTCCAGACAGAAAAATGAACTCTTCATTTAAACCTATTTTCTACTCCCTGAAACTACAGAGTGGTCACATCCCTTTTCTATAGACAGTGATCTGGGAGGGTAGTGTTTGGCCTCAGAGGAAAGTTTTCCTATGAGTGCTCCCTCCACTGGAGAGGAGGGAGAATCTGGGTAAGAAACCTTAGTACTTCCCACGGTGCACACATGCATTCTGGAGATAGGTGCTTGTGGGCAGTGATACCAAGATAAAGATTTAGGGATTTAAATACAAGAGAAACAGGTGAAATGCTTACACAAACAGCCCTTCCACATGTCTCTTACTTTTCACCCAGGTAAAAGTTTTTCATTCCCCTTATACCTGTAACCAGCTCAAGAAGAGTGAGAAGGCAGATGCATCATTACCCACCGGATAAATATTTCCTTTTACAAGATAGCATTTTTCTGGCTTCAAGAGCAGGTAATCTCCCCGGAATGGTACAATCTGAGGATCAGGGCTGCAGCCACTCATCTCTGAAATCCGGTCTGAGTAAAGTCCTGCACATGTCACAACGTACTGACATCGAATTTCCTCTTCCTGGTACAAAATAAAAGAACAATGACTTGTAGAACATGCAAAGGAGCATACTAGGTCAAGAGGGGAAAAACAGATGATAGAAAAGAAAAAAAAAGGACAGAAATGGACTTTTTTTTTTCTTTAAAAGCAGCGGTTCTCAACCTGTGGGTCATGACCCACATGAACTGTATTAAAGGGCTGTGGCATTAGGAAGGTTGATAACCACTGTTTTGTTTTTGTTTTTGTTTTTTAATAGCACCTGCTCTTTATTTTTTTATTTTTTATTATTATTTTTGAGACAGAGCCTCAAGCTGTCACCCTGTTTAGAGTATTGTGGCATCACAGCTCACAGCAACCTCCAATTCCTGGGCTCAAGCGAGTCTCCTGCCTCCGCCTCCCAAGTAGCTGGGACTACAGGCACCCGCCACAACGCCCGGCCATTTTTTGGTTGCAGCCATCATTGTTTGGGGATCCTGGG
>CAUYON010207325.1:0-22954 GCA_963573935.1 Arctocebus calabarensis
GTGGCAGGCACCTGTAGTCCCAGCTACTTGGGAGGCGGAGGCAGGAGACTCGCTTGAGCCCAGGAATTGGAGGTTGCTGTGAGCTGTGATGCCACCGCACTCTATCCAGGGTGACAGCTTGAGGCTCTGTCTCAAAAAAAATAAATAAAAGTTAATTCCCTAAACCAGTGGTTCTCAACTTGTGGGTCGCGACCCCTTTGGAGTTGAATGACCCTTTCCCCTTTCACAGAGGTCACCTAAAACCATCGAAAAACACATATTTCCGATGGTCTTAGGAACCGAGACACCGTTCCTCATGTGTGGGGGTCACCACAACATGAGGAACTGTATTAAAGGGTTGTGACATTAGGAAGGTTGAGAATCACTGCCCTAAACTAAGATGGTCATCTTTCAGATGGGAGTTAAATTTATAAAACAGTATGAATGGGAGATAAGAGGTGACGGTCACTTAGGACACAAACTGACCAGACCAGCTGGGTCACGTCTGCCCCAGCCTGACCGGCTCCATCTCATCTCACAACACGGCTTTCAAGTCAGTAAGATTCTGTAAAAAAGGACTTTGGGACTACCTTGGAAAGATGTCAGGGGCCAACTCATTATTGTGAAAGCTGGTAAATAATAAGAGAGAATTAAGCGTTAATTTGTCTTTCTTGTAAAACTGTAACTCAGGTAATCAGTTGGCAGAGGAGTTTCTTTTCATACAAGTATTTCAGCTAATAAAGAAGGAATGACAACAGATGGGAACCTCATCGTGTTGTGTCACCCAGTGAAAGAGGATCAGGGCCAAGATCACCCATCACTGCTCACGTCACAAAGAGGAATGACACGCGGACATGTGTGCCTCACCCACCTGTGAGGCCCTATTGCCAAGTTCCCTCTCCTGTTGGCAGAAACCAGGCAGTAAAAAGCTAGTTTCTTGTTTTTCTGCTGTTGAAGTCAGAAGAGAATATTTTAAGCAGAGGCTCAGTTTACCCAGAGTGCAGGTGAGAGAGGACACCAGGAAGGGTGAGGTCCCCGAGAACAGGTCTGCTCAAGGAGACCCCAAGGACACACCTGCGGGCTCCTCCCCAGCTCTTAGGAATTTGCAGACTTCACGTCCTGGGACCTGGAAATGTCCATTTCTGTAAAATCCTGTAGTTCTACCGGGGCTGGAGCAGCTTCTCCAGCTTAATTCAAAAAGACCAATGAGAAAGGTACCCAGGGGCTGAAACTTGTTGACTGAAGAGAAAAAGGGAAAGACCAAGCCAGTCAGGGAGCGCGACCATTTTGAGATTTTTAAATTTGCTGTAGCTGCACTGGCTGAGTAAAGCCTTTGTCCTCTTAAACATGGTGTTTGGGTGTTCGTTCTCACCATTGGGCCTCATCTTCCCGTAACACAGGGACTGGTGTAAAGGCTTTTGTAAGTGCTGGGTGAAATATTTAAACGAGTGATCTGGTTCCTGCACGTGAAAGTTTCTGAATTTCTGCCCGGAAGGAATGTTGGAGGTTCAGCCTGGCTGTCCTGTCGGTCTGTCGCGGGGACAGCAGCCCCTCCGGCCCGGGGTGGGGTCGGTCTTGGAGGGCAGCAGCAGCTCTCCTGCCTAGCCCCCTGGTGGCGTGTGGAGCTCCTGGTACCCAGCAGCTCTTCTCACTTTTGCAGGATTTCCACACGGGCTCAGGGATAGTAAGTGCAGGTCCCACCATGTCTTAATTTGGAAAGAAAGATGATAGTACAGAACGCATAAGAAACATGGAGAGGAAGAGCAGCAACAGCGCCCTCCACAGCTGACCCTGCACAAGAGCAGCCATGCAGGGTGTGTGAGGGCACTGGCCCTGCGGAGGGCGGTCGGGCTCAGTGCCACCAGGAAGCCCAGGGGGCGGTGGGGACCCGGCTTGGAGGTTGTCCTGCCCAGCAACAAAACCCCCTTGGTTGAGGGTCAGTCCTGGGGTGCTCCGGTCATGCCGAGAGTGCTCTCTGGCCCGAGCACTGCAGTCAGGATAGAGCTGTGCACAGGTCCCCACGTGAGTAGCAGTCTCCCGGACACAGCTGGTAAGTGGCAGAGCTCAGAGAACCGGATAATCTGGCTCCAACACAATGTCCGGACCAGCTGCCCTACGTCTGGTCTTAGGGGTGTTTTTCAAAGCTCAGATGAGGAATGTGGTAGTGAGGGTAGGCTGATCCCAGCTGGACTTGCTTGGGTCAAGCAGGTGGTGACATGGGTATTGTGTGTTGGGAGAGCAGGCACTCTGGGGTCTGGGCCAGGCACGGGTCACTCTGGCTCGATGCACCCCAGAAATAAACAGGGATGCTTGTGCTCTGCAGGCTGGTTGGAACCTGGATTCTGCCCTGAACTGGCCTGTTCCCAAGTTCAGCATCTTCTGGAGTTCTCTCTTAAACACAGCTAATTCTGCTTTGCCTGGTAGCTTTGGTGAAAATGCTGACGGTAGTCCTTGACCCTGGCTGTGCATTAAGGTCACCTGGGGAACTTTAAAAATACTGATGCCTCTCTCGCTGCCCCAGAGTGAGGGAAGTAATTGGTCTGTGGTGAGTCCTGGCAAGGGGAGTGTTAACAATCTCCCCAGGTGTTTCTAATGAGCAGCTACAGCTCATAAGAAAGTTCTAAAAGCTTAAGCCGGAAGTCTCTATTGCAAGCAAGTATTATTTTAGCAATCAGGGAGGAATTTCTCACTTCTCTATAAAACCCCACCCACTGAGTTGGAGGAGGAATGAGAAGCAATCGGCCTCCCACGGAATAGACTTACCCGTGAGTGTGATCGATTAAGATGGGGCATCCCTCAGCTCTGCCACCTGCCCAGAAGCTTCGGTTTCCACATTTACAAAATGGGTACCTTCGTGTTACCTGAGCAAATGCCAGTGAGCTGGGCACCTATTTTAATGGGGGACCTAAAGCAGCAACACACAAACCCTTTCCTCTTTTTCTCCTTTCCTCCTAAGACAAAAACACAAAGGGTCTGGCCAGCCCACCCCCGAGAAAGTCGTGCTGAAAGACCCTAATCTGACTGGCAAGCTCGGGATTTTGCCCACCCCATGTTGCCCCTTATAAAAGGGGTCTCTAAGTGCCCCTGGGCTCAGATGCCACCTTTGTACTGCCCATGCAGGTCACTGTCCCCTTTCAATAAACCTGGCCCAACATCTATGGGGCCTCATCTCTGGGCGCCATCATTTACACCTTTCACTTAGAGCAGACACGAGGGTACCTGGATGGATCAACGGTGGTTCCATGCTCTGGGTCAAGGCCCAGCTGCTTTAGCCGACCAGGGGGTGCTGGGTTTTCTGTGCTGTGTTGTGCTGGTCAGCCGGATGCCAAGGCGGGGAGACATTTGAGGGTCCAGACTCAGGAGGGGAGGTTTTCCTTCCTCCAGCTTTTTCCTCCTTGCTCACTCAGCCCCAACCACAGACTCTGAAACCTGGCAATAAGGCAAGTGCCAAGTGAAAAGGCGTCTCCGCTCCAGAGCGATGGCTGTGGCAATTAGGACAGAAGAATGTGTAGCTGGGCCATTTACAAACTTCACAGGATGCTCTTTCCCTCCCAGACAATGAGCTAAGCGGGAGCCCCCTGGAGGTGTTTTTAATGGAGCTGAGCAGCAGGAGGGTTCGCAGAGCTGTTTTCTCTGCTCCCAGGGGTTCAGTTTCTGTTTTGGTGTAGGCACTGAATGGGTTGGTCTTCCAGAACCCCATTTGTTGTTATTAATAACACAGCATCATCAGGGATGGAGCAAAGGAGGCAGCGAGGAAGCAGGAATCCTGCTATTTAGAGGGGGCAGCTTGTTTAAAGATATCCTGCCCAGCCCCCCACAGTAGGTCAGTTCTGCAGACATTGGGGGTGCCAGGTCCTGACAGTGCAATAGCAAGCTGAAGCCACTTCTGCCTTGGAGAGCTCACTGTTTAGTGCTCCAGGCCAGGGACGCCCCCAGTTCATTTCCCTACATGCAACACAAGGCGTAAATGTAGCCTGTCCCAAGAGTTGCCCCCCTAAAGTCTCCATACATATGGAAAATGGGAAATTGTAGCTAGAAGTATTTTTATTTACAATATATCCCTTATAAAATTTTACAAAATATTGACAAAATATTCCCTGTGTATTGGCTACCTCTTTGTAAAATTGTGTGATAAATATTTTGCAAATAAAAGTCATTGAGCTTCAATTTCCCATTTTTTTCTATGTAGGGTGACTTTGGGGGCAATTCTTGGGCCACCCTGAATAAGGAAGGTAGACACCTGAGTCTGAAGGGAAGGTGGAATGTGCAGAAAAGGTATCTGCCCCACAAAACATCTCTTGTCAGGGATGAGTTTAAAGGAAAAGAAATTACAGTGGAAGGATTTTCAGGAACCATGGCAGAAAGGAGAGAAAAGGGATAGTGTGGTGGAGAAACAGCAAAAGGGACGCGTGCGGCTGGAGCCAGGGAAGAGGAGAGACTGAGCAGGGACCAAACAGTCAAAGCCCTTGCCTGAGTTCAGGACCCAAGACCTGAATCCACCTCTCTCTAAGTTTTTATTTTGAAACATCCAAACCTATAGGAAAGTTTCAAGAATAATATAGCAAATAACTGGACACCCAACTTGCTAACAGGTGCCACATGGGCCTTCTCTCCCTTCTGGTTTTTTTTTTTTTTCACAGAACTTTGAATGTGGGTTACAGACATCATGAGTCTATAGGAGAAAAAGACTTTGTTCTACATAACCACAAGGTCATCATCACACCCATGAACTTGAATACTGATAACATATTGGATGCATTATATGATGATACTTGTGGTATGGTTAAATTTTTGGAATTTTCCCCCAAATGAACTTTCTAGCTCTTCTGTTCTCTACGCAGTCTGATCAAGGAAGACAAATAGCATTTGGGGACATTGACTCTTTAGTCTCTTTTAACGTAGAACAGCCTCCACCTTTTTGTTGTTTTGTATTTGTTGGCATTAATATTTAAGTGCAGGCCTGTCATTGAAGAATGTCCCTGGGTGTGCATTTGTGTAACTGTTCTCTCAGCATTAGATTAAAGTTGAACATTTTTGGCAAAAGTGGCCCATAGCAGAGGTCACGTCCTTGTGGCACTCTCTAGTCTCAGCATTGCTGTATCAAGTTGTTCACTTGCCTGTGTCTCCACAATCTCTCCACCTTCAAGTGCACATTCCTCTTTATAATGAAGGGTGGTTTTACACTTCTGTCTTTCATTCTCCACTTGTAGGATGGCGTTATTCTCTAAAGAAAAAACTCCCATCCCTTTTTAAAAAAATATCATCACTGTAGACTTTAACTCAATGCTTTAGGATTCATTAATATGGTTAAGCTTCTTGGTGCTCAGATCATCCCAAGTTGGGCTAGTGGGAATACGAGCCAGCCAGCTTGTGTGACCTTGGTGAGTCCTTATTTAACCTTGCAGGCTTTCTGCCTCATTTTGTGCTTCCCTGCCCCAGACGTGGAACTCAGCACTCCTTTGAGGAGCCTTAGTTCCTTTTAATGAGGAATAATAATTAGAAACCAAGGTCCACGTACCAGACTGCTTCATCACTGCAGAAACATCATTGTTTCCAGGCCCTTTACATGGAGTATGCTAAGAAGTGTGTATTTTTTAAATGTAACAGTTTATGCCAGTAAAACCAGTTCTTCACAGAATCATTCTTCACTTCTGTCCATTCCATATTCTCATGTTGATTCTCAAATATTTACTTATTTGCTCTATCCTACAATATGCATAAAGTTATTCCCAGATTACTATGTAAGTAACAACACCACCAACAGCAGACTTACTAGGTAAAGTGTAATATATTGGGGAGTTATTTTCTTTCTTAGAATATATTCCTCTAAGGGTACTGTGTTAAGAATTACTTGAATTTATTATTAGTATGTACAGTTATGTTTTAAATGTCTACAGATTGATTTATTTTTATACAACTTCAGGTTTTTTTTTTCATCTTCAATTTCATTTTTTGACTTTAAAATACTTACATTTCAAAAGTCAACACGGCATAAAATTCTTTATCTGGCCACTCTCCTAGGGATGGACACGTGGGTGGTTACGGTGTTTTGGTATCACAAGTAGGGATGTGGTGAATTATTCTAATCATGGATGTGTCTTTTGGGTAAACTCCTTGAAAATGCAATGGCTGCATTAAGCTGCTTTGTCACAGGCCCTTCCACGTCGGCCGTGCCGTTGAGTTTTCATTGGTGCTGTTGGAGAATGGATTTGAGAGAGGGAGGTCGGACAGAGGAGGATGGGTGAGGAAGCTCCTGCGCCGTCCAGGAGGGCGATGGCTGGGATCAAAACCAGGAACAACAGCACAATGTGAGGGGTAGAGACTTGGTCCTGGATTAGACGTGAGCAGCAAAGGGATAAAAGCATCAGAAGGACATAGGAATAAAAGATTCCTGGATGATTTAGCACAGGGAAGCTGACAGTTTAGTGTCTACCTGAGGGCAGGAAATAGGAGGAAGAAGTAGATATGTGTGTGTGTACATGTACATGTGTCCGTAACACGTGTGCCTGTGTGGGAGTGTGTACGGGCATGGTCAGGGATGAGTTCAGTCTGAGCAGGAGATCCTCAGGAGGCTGGGAGCACCAGGCGGGGTGGAGCTGCAGCCGTGAGCCACTGGCGCAGCCAAGGCAGCAAAAGCCTTGGCAAAGTCCACAGATACACGGCAGAGGGTCCCCGAACTCTGGGCAGGCACACAGGGAAAAGGTTGCATTTATTTTGCTTTTATAGGATGAAAAAGTGAATCATCACTTTACATTTAAAAGTATAACCTGAAGAGGCTTCTGGAAGTTGGAGAAAAACATATTCAGTATATTATGTAAAAAGGCAACTATCAGTAGGAATGAAATGGACTTTGTGTTTCTCAGCTTTTCAGATACCATGCATGCTTTAGAATTCCACTGGGGTCGGGGAGCTAGATGCAGCCTTGTCCCCCACATAGGTGTCATGACTGTCACCATGAAACGAGCTGCAGTTGGAACCTCGGAGAGCACTCCCCCAGGCCCTGCCCTCCTGCACGTCCTGCTCACAGGCCTGTCCTGGGTTGACCAGGGAGGATAAAGATCTCTCCTGGGAGAATTTGTTCTCTAGAGGCCGTGAGGACTCAAGGTGAAGGGAACCCACGGGACCTACAGAGTTCTCTGGAAAGGGCCGTTATCTGCTGGCAGTGAACTTGCTCTTCACCCCTAGAGGGCAGTTTATGTTTGGCTAAAAGTGCAGTCCTGTGTGTTGACACACAGCTCTAGTTTCAGCACATGAATCCACACTTTTAGAAGCTTGTCAAAAAATCTGCTGTCCACACGCAACAGAATGCCTATTTGCAGTAGCATGGTGGGGACCATGTTCCTTGTATTTGAATTACTCAAATAATTGAGGAATCCCTTCAAATACCATTCAACAATAATAAAACACACACCTTCTTTGTTTTTTGTTAATTTCAGCATCACCTCTTGACAATACTTCCCCGCCTTGTTGCCCTGTGTGGAGTACGTGACTAAGCCAAGTCCTCGCTCAGCAGCGCTGACAGGAGCCACACCTGGCTGTGACCTCTGTGGCTGCAGTTTGTTCCCTTAGCGCATGGCCACCAGCACCTTCTTCGCTAGCTTCTAGTTTGCCTCAAGCAGCTCTTCTTGTTTGCTGGCTTGAACAGTCAGTGCACAGCACCCGGCACAGCACCCCGTCCACACAGTGCTAATACCGTGTGTTAAGTAGGAGTCACCAGGCTCTGAGAGGACCCCCACACATAACTGTTTGACAAGAGCTCAGGGCACTATGAGCAAGGGCTGAGAATGTGGGTGTGGAGGAACTTGACACCTGGGCAGTGGGTCTTACTGCTGGCACTTGCCAGCAAAAGTTTCTCTCCCCAACATAGGAAGCCTGCAGTGCAGCTGACCAAGGCCAGCTACAGTCTCGTCACTCCTGTGGGCCCTCTCCTCTGAGAGCAGGGATGGCATGGACCATCCTTAGTCTTTGGGGAGCAGATGAGGAGAGGCCCTGGATTTCCGTTTGAGCTCCTACGCACTCCAGAGTCCATCCCTTCTTGGCCATGGTTGTGGACAAGTTAGAGCCTCTTTATCCACAGGTCCTTTTCTCTAAAAAATGGAGCTGTTACCGGCCCTGCCCAGGTGGTGGGTGTGAAAAGGCTTTATACAAGCAATGCAACCTACAAACATAAAATGTCTTTGTCGGTATCAAAGATACGCACTTGGGGTCATTGTGAATATATAAGCAACAAGCTGTGAGTTATGCCCTTTCTCAGGTGGGGCAAGCTTGGGATGGCTTCTTCCCAAGTTTAAGTTCATCCCTTTACTGTCAGTGTTTCCCTCCCTCTACCCCCAGGAACATAAAATACAATGCTGTTTTTTAAAAAAATATGAAATAAATTTTCTCCCTGTGCACTGCAGTTATTAGAAGCCAGAGTTTCATTTCTCCCGGGGTTACCCAGTGCAGGAAGAGGTGTGAACTGTGTTGACAAAGCCAAGCAACTCAGCTGTTCTTCACTGTTCTCACCTTTATTATCATAAATAAAAGAAGTGACGACATATTGGGTTGAATCAGAGGAAGCTGGTGGTATTTGATTCCTTTTGATAGGCAAACGTGGGAATTCTGTTTGCTCAACCTAGTAACTGTTGAGAAAAGAGAATTACACTGTTGGGTTAGAGTTATCCAAGCAGCAGAATGCTGTGGCCTCTCCTGTACGATGGACACTCAGCACAGAGTCCAGGAAGGGCCCATGAGTACACACCCAGGTGACACATGCACCATCCTCGTTGCTCAGTTCCCTCTGTCTTTGGGAAATGCTGTTCTTCAATGAGTCTGGTTAGCCCAGGAAAGAGATGAATTTGTGGGGAAGATGATGGGAGTTGGACTTAAATTTACTGTGTCGTTTTAATAAGCTGTTCCCTCTACATGACAGTCAGGTTCTTTGAGAACTGTCTTTAAAGCACCACTGACCTGGTGGCAGGCAAACTCTGTATGGTGGCCCCAGAGGGTCATCAGTCTGTGCTCGTAGTGGCTGGTGGCACGGTCACTTTGTCCTTATTTCTGCCTGACCCACAAAAGGCGTCTTCAGCATTGCAGGTTATGTGCCCATCACTTGGTTTCAAGTTATGTCACCCTAAAGCAGGAGAATTTCCTCCCAGTAAGGCTCCCCTTTCTAATCGAGAGCTTCAGTGAGAACACCTCTCTGCACAGCTGAGAGAACAGGACGGCCTGGGCTGGGAGGCGGGGAGGGTGGGCAGCAGAGCGTGGGGGGCTGAGGCCTGGGGGGGGGGGGGTGTTGGGTTTGGTCTTTCCCCTTCTACTCCCCATCCTACCCTCATCCTGTCATTTTCTCTGAGTTAAGACTTGGCTCTTGCTGGATAAAGCCCACCTGTGGGGTTTGTCTCTCTGGAGCTGTGACCGCTGCTCTTACAGCGATGTGGCCCAGTGCATCACGGTTCTTCTGTTTTTGGAGAGTAGAGGGAGGGTTAAGACAGAGATGATCAATAATACCAAGAGGGATTCCCTCGCCTCACTGCTCAGGCAGGTGCCATCTGCAGCCAGACTGAGGGTCCTGATGCCGAGAGAGAAAAAATGGAGGGGAGAAGTCAGGAGAGGAGACAGAATGGCGGGAAGAAGAGGAGGGGGCGCAAGGAGGGGGGAGGGAAGGGGGAAAGGCCATTCTAGTTAATTGGTGTGGAAATTAGAAACAGAACCTGTACTGTAGGATTTCTGTAATGTTCAGGGAAAGTCGTAATGGGGAAAATGGTGCATAAAACACAGCTGATCCCAGTTAGCAGCCCTTCTCCCTGTCCCCCCGCCCCCGCTCCAGCTTGTGACCTGGAACATGCAGACACACATGCAGTGGTGCAGGCCCATACTGACATGTCCAGGCACAGGCACACACGGATACACATGCAGGCACACATGTGCACACCTGGAGGCATGCACACACACACACACACACACACACAGATCTACACATACAGGCACACGCACACACACATACAGACACAGATACACATGGACACACACGTGCACACCTGGAGGCATCACAGGCACAGTCACACCCTGCTCCATCCTGTTTTTTTGCATGTTGGTCTTTGAGGTTGTCTTTGGCCCTGGTCAGTGGTGTCCTCTCCACAGGGTGAAGTCCATCACCCTCTGCCTGCCCTCAGGACCCGACCTAGTCCGATGTCTCTGCTGGGGCTTTGGGCGCAGGGTGGTAGCATCACCTTCTGCAACTGGGGACGGGTGTTGTGGCTGGTTGGCCAGTGGGAAGGGAGCGTTGACCAGCAGCCTGGTGAGGACTTTGGTTTGTGCCTCAACCCAGCCCCTCTCTGATACCCCAAGGTCATCTGTAATTTGAGCCCAGCTCCCCAATTAACAGAGGCCAAGACAGAAGGAAACATGCGAGGATTTTGTTAGGAAAATGCCTGCACAGGGAGCAAGGGAGCTGGGGAGGCTGGAGGAGGGGGCAGACTCCTATGCTGTCTGAGGCTGAGAGAAGGAGGGAGTGAGGGAAGCAAGGCTGTGGGCACGACTGTGCGGTCCAGGGAGTGTCCAGCCAGCCCAGCAGGAAGTCCACTGAGTCCTAGGCTTCCCCTCTGTGCTTGACCACTGGCAGGGAGCAGTCCCCAGGGTGCCATGGGCCTTGGTCACCCTTTGGTCTACGGATGAGCTGTGTGTCCCCAACAAGGTGAGTGGCCAGAGCCTCTTGCCTGCTGCCCTCCACCCCACCTCTGAGCAAGCGAAAAAGGGGGAAGATTGAAAGTCAGAAAGCCCCAGTCAGGTTCATACAAGTTGAAACAGATAATTAACAGTTAGCTCAAGAAATAGGTTCACTTTAAAAAAAAAAAGTAAATTCAGTCAAATAATCATTTGTAAGCAAGGTATTTTGTCTATCTGAATTCGAGGAGCTTTCTGTCCATATCCCACTGGGTAGAACATAAGCAGAGCGGTTATCAGCACTCAGCAGCGTCAGGGGTGTAAGAGGCTGCAGGAGCATCACTTAGATTGGAAATAAGAAAGGCCTTATGGGTGGTGGGGGGAGGAGCTTTAAACATTACAAAGGGTTATTGAATTATTTTGTTTTAGAATCCTTAAAAGTCAGGTTTGTGCTGGGTATAGTGCCTCATGACTGTAATCCCAGAACTTTCGGAGGCTGAGTCAACAGCCCAAAGTTTGAGGTTGGAGTGAGCTGTGGTCATTCCTCTGCTCTAGCTCAGGTGATAGAGTGAGATCTGATCTTAAAAATACTTTTTAAAATCCAGGTTGAATCCTATTTTTTAAATTAATTTTGAGTGACTCTTGGGTGGACACACTTTGAAGTCCCAGCTTTCCAAACCACCTGAACGCTTCCCCTTCCCGCAGCAACTGGTTGAGGTCAGCAAAAGATATTGACAAGGTGATGGGAGGGAGAGGTCTTTGCTTTGAGGCCAGGATAATGGGGTGAATGTCATATACACACAGTGCTTAGCGAAAGCCAATCCCCAAGGCAGATATTCCTAGAAGGGTAGATTGTGGTCTGACAATTTGTACAAAATCAAACCCATTTCTATGTCATCTTAGCAATCATCCTCATAAACAGTGGACAGTTCCAGGGTTAACATATAAAATGCTCAGTCAATCCCAAAAGACAAGAAAAAGTGCCTGAATGTTCCAAAGGTTTGCTCTCTTTCTGTGACCATCTTGCAGTTTACCTGGTGAGCTTTTTCTCACTATCCACAAAAATTCACACAGAGGCAGACGACCCCATGCAGAATTCCAAGCTGAAGTCTGATTCCACTGCTATCTGCCTATCTCAAGCCCCAAGACATTCTGAAGTGGAAAAAGAAAAACACACACACACCACCAACAAAAAATCAGCAGCTGACAAGTATTCAGTCAGGAGCTTGGAACCTGTGTTGTCCAGGGAGTAGGTAAATTGCGTACCCCATTAATGCTGCAGAGACCAGCTTGGCTGAGATGTCCAGGCTGATGAGAGAGATGCTTCGGCAGCTCTCAGTAGCCAGAAGTATTATCACATATTCACCAAAGCATCTTAAAACATTGATGTAGTGCTGTAAATTGTGAAATCTATAAACTCAAGTGAGTGATTTGAGCTTTTGATGAACTATCTGTGGATGGTGGTGGTGTAATTGTTTGCATCTTAAGTGACTTCAGAAGGAGCATAGTGCCATTTTTCAGATAGTTCCAGTTAAGGTACAGATGTTTTATCCACTGCAAATAGCGATCTCTCCAGGAAGTTCTCTCTACTCGGGATTTAATGGAATATGCCCTTTGTGATGTATCACCTAAGGCATTTAGAGATATATATGTGGGACAGTATTGTCCCATAATTTATTAGTAGACTAATGATAGATGACCAAATACTTGTCCATAAAACATTCATGTTTTATTTTTGGAGTTTGGGGACTGAAACTGGGTCAAATCACAGAGAGATCTTACACAAACTAATGAGCTTACAAAATCCAGATCCTATTGGAAATCATGCTTGCAGTGGTTTTAATGAGTGTTTCACAAGGAAAATGCACTCAGATATTTTGTTTGGATTAGGCAGTAACTAAACATAAGTCACTTTAGGTAAATTTCCTCCAATATGCAGGGTATTAAACTTGCTTCTGCCTGTCTTTGATTCTTGTGCTTCAGTTTTCAAACACAATTGCTAGTTTTCCTCTTTGAAAAGCAAGATGAAGGATGAAGCCAACAAATTTTTTCTGTTGCCTTGTGGGAGGTAGAGTGTGGAATTTGGTAAGAGTGACTCAGGCAAGACTCTCATTTTGTTTGAAAATACAATATATTAACAGAAAATGTGAAGCATGGTAAGGACAACAAATTAAGAGATTATTGCCTTTGAAAATACAGTTCCCAGCAGGAGGGGGCATGGCCTGCCACTCAGGGCCACATGGAGTCAGGCCAGTTCAGTCAGGAGGACAGCGTGGGCCAGAGCCTTGATTGTGATCACCATGGGAAGGAAGGTGAGGCGGGGTAAGCAAGTATAAGATTGGCTAGTTTGAATTACTTCAGTGCACTCTGGGGCATAGACGCTGTCCCTAGGCTTTGGGCACCTAGCCCTGGAGTGATTAGGAAAGGTGCAGTGGCCCTAGAGTGAAGTGTGAGAGTCTTATGAAGTGGGGAGAGCCCTCTGGTCTGATGGGTTTGCATTTGAATAGGCATCAGGCTAAGTTGTTTGCTGTCTCTGGGAATCAACTAACACCAGGGTCGCTCAGGGTCAGCAAGTTACAGGTGTCTCTGCTGCAGAATACAAAAATGCAGGACATGATTAATACACATCTTCAAGCTGAAATTCCAGTGGTTTATCAAACAAGATAAGTAAAGATTTAGGGCTACATTTCTGCTCACAAAAAGACCCATATATGGAAAATTTTCATCGCAGTAAAACCAAGGAATCTCAGAATTTTACTCTCCCATGAAAGTTCATAAATCTGGTATCACTCAGCCCCTTCTGGTCACTCCGTTGTTGTGGAGGCCTAGAAGGTTCTCTAGAGAGAGAAGCAGGTGACTGAACAAGGTGCCAGAGAGAAGGATCATAAATAGCTTTGAGCTTGGCAAGAGCAAAGTAGAAAACATTTTCAGGTGATCTCAGCTCAAGAAAGTTTACCCTGCAGGAAAAACATTTCAATTGCTGGTAAAGATGGGGGACTTTGTAGAACCCAAGTATTTATAGTTAGCATTGGTTACAAATGACTTTTTTTTTTTTTTTTTGAGAATTTGTCATTTGCTAAGAAAGAGACAAATGATACCTATATTGCAGCAGGGTCTCTCCCATCCTCCCTCTCCTCCACCTGCTGGTAGCAGGCTGTACAACCAATCTCACAGTGGTTATTTGTTCTCAGCTAATTACAGAGTAAAGGGATTTTACAGTCCTACAGACAGGAGCTTACAGGTAGAACTTTTCCTTTTCCACTAGGAAAATAATGGAGTCCATCAGATGTATGGTTAGAAAGTCAGGTTTGCAGGGAAAGGAAGTGCTAACTGCACACTCAGAGGGAAGACCCCCTTCCTTCTGGCCAACATCGTCAAGAGCTCCACCTCTTACTTCTGCAGGCTCTCTGACAAGTGAGAATTACCTTGGTGACAGCCTAGAGTCGTCTTCCCTTTGTGCTTCCACTGGCTTGGGGTCTTCTGCACATCTAACTCCTCCAGTTTTGGATGTCGCCAGAATGATCATAAGATGTTGACCTCTCATTTGGGACAGTTTGCAATGGAGAGAGAATACCCTTCCGTGTCAGGCAGGCCCAAGTTCAAATCCTGGCTGAGCCACTCCAGCTAGACTAATCTGGGGTCCATAGCTTGATCACTTGGAGTTCTGTGTGCCAAGTTACTACTGGCATGTTCTTCCCACAAGAGCTGACTTGTGTTTGGTCTGAGGGCGTCCTCAGTTCAAATACAAATAATAGAGATAATAGCAGCTAATATTTATTGATTGTTTGCCAGATGTCAGAAGGTGTTCCAAGAGCTCAGCACGTACCAGGTCATTTAATCCTCACCCCCTCTGCAGTGAGGACTAGTATTTTCGTCTACTAATGCAATGGTACTTACATTTGGCCAGACGAGGAAAGTGTGGCCCCAGAGTTTCAGGGCTGGGGAGAGAAAGCTGCAGAGATACACTTGTGCTGAATCAGCGATGGACTTTATGTTTCATCAACAGCTCTTCAAAGATCAGGAGTACTGTCCTGTGACTTCCTTTTAGAAGGCCAAGCCAAAAGCCCCAAGCAGACTTCCAGCTCACGACCTTGGCGCTGTTCATGGCCCTCTTATCCATGTCTCAGGGACTGCTCACCTGGGGGTGAGAAAGAACTGTTCCACCTGTCAGAAAGGCCCAGGGTGCTCGGGTGGATTTACTGGCCCTGGTACTCATAGGCGCCTCTCCGGGGAGTGGCTTCCCCTCACCGCCAACCCCTAGTCTCTGGCTGGAAACTGCCAGAGCAAAGGGCGGCAAGAGGACTGAGGCCCGCATCTCCCATTGTGTCAGTGTTGACCCTGGGTGGCTGGGTCCACGGTCACCACGGCACCTGGGCCCACATCTTTACAGCTCAGCATTTAGGGAGAAAATGGTGCTCCCCCCAGCTCCAGGTAAGAGAACCCCAAGGAAGGACTATGCATTCATTTGGTCCTAGTGCCCTTACCTGGACCAATCACAATGGCCAAGGAATTGAGGGACAAGTTTTGGTCCAGCACAGGCCACTGGCTTCACCTTTGACCAGTTACTGCAGCCAGGGTCACATCAGAGGGTAGCAGCTCCCATTTGGATGACAGATTTGGAAGAGGTCTGGGGGCTAGATGTACCCATGAAAAGAAAGAGATCAAGTTCCAAAAGACAGAATGGATGAGTGGGTGGGCAGAATAGTGTGAGTCGTGGAAACGTGGCCCTGCTAGGGTTCCTTGGAGTGAGATGTACTGAGAGCTGCACACTCTGCCAATAGGGGCCGGAAGCGTCGGCCTTGGGCTACGATGGAGTATGGAGGGAAGATGAGGGGCTGGGGGTATTATGAGGGGTGACCAGGGGCACGGTGGGGGTTGAGTCATACACCCTGCTCTGCCAGTCTTCCCTCTCCCACTCAAACCAGCTCCTTACCACAGGGCTTTTGCATGTGTTTGTAAAGCAGCTCACTCTTTTGCACCCTTCCGATCCCAGTGTGAATGTTAGGTCCTCAGAGAGGCCTTTTCTGAGCTCCTGATAGAAGTCGGGTTCTTTTGTTTTCTTGTCTCTCATAGACCAGTCTTTCTATCAGAGCACTTACAATAAATCTCAGTCGTTATTGACGTTTTATTTACTTTTTCCTTGTCCGTCTTCCCACTGGACTGTTTGACTCCCCTGTATATCTTCAGCACTTGTCCACCGTCTAGCAATCAGTAGGCACTCATGAAATACTGGAAGAACAATGAGTGAGTGATGGGGTTAGGAGAGACGAAAAGCAAATAGGCTGTGAGGACATGGAAGAGGAAGGACAAGGGCGTCTACGCGTCGGCCAAAGTCAGGAGAATGAGCAAGAGTAGCTGGGCCAACAGTGCCCTTGAGAATCCCAAGAGGTGGTCATCAGAAGGTTGGGCTTCCTGCCTCGTGTGGGGTGACGGATTCTCCCCAAGTTTATCCAGATGTCAGAATGGGGTGGTGCCACAGCACGGCCCTGCTCCCTGGTTCTCTGTAGCAAACCACTGTATGTGGGTCTCAGGGAAGATGATGGCTTTCAGGACAGCTGGCGGGGGTGCCAGCTGAGCCCGGCAGGTTGTCGGGGTGCGTTTTGTCCTGTCTCCTTTCTCCTCTGCCCCGTTCCCACTGCTGTTTGGGGACAGGAGTTGGCCATGCTCACCTCTCACAGCACAATTCCAGAGTCCCCAGCCCCACTTTACCGTGAGACAGTGAAGGCAGAGACGAGGCTGTTGCAGAGGTTTGCTGTACTGTTGGAACACGGTTCTGCACAAGTCTGACTTGGGAGTGAGCAGGTGGAGAGCGCCACGGTTTTCCAGAAAGGCTCTGGCACTGGAGCCTCAGGCACTCTCTCTGCTTCAGGGTCGAGTGAGGAGCCCCGTGCCTCTGGAAACAGGAAATGAAAATTGAGAAAAGGGAGTCAGTCAAGTTCAGTGAGGCGCCTGCTGTGAAAGGAGGTCCCGGCCTCTCTGAGCGTCCAGAAGGCAGCAGACAGAGTTGGGAAGATGTGGCTTTCCCACTTTCGGCAGGTACATTGAGCTTTGAAAAAGAGCGCGTCATTTCAGGGAGGCCGGGTTTGCACAGTCACTGTGAGTGATACAGAAACACGGCCTCAGAGAGCAACTTCAGGCTCGCTCACCCCACTGCCTGCTTGGGGGTGGGAGGGGACAGTGTAGACAGCAGGCTACTGGTTGGCCTCTGCCCCTGCCTCTTCACAGAAGGATTTGTGATTTGTAGCTTCTCCTCGTGGCTGGCTGAGCACTTCAATCAGGCCCATAGCCAGGGTGAAGATGTCCTGTGGCTGTGACTTTCTGGGGTGCAGAGTGGTCTCCCTGAAAATAAGGCCTACTTCCTCAATGCTGGCATCACTCCCCCCGTGCTGCGGTTCCCATCATCTACAATGAGCTCTCCGGTGCTGCGTCCACCTTGGTCCCCACCGGCCTGGCGCCTCCTTAGCACGCAAGGAATGACAGTTGGCACCGCCCCGTCCAGCACAGGCCTAGCACAGGCTCATTTCCAGGTCGGTCCTGTGTGCCCAGAAGCAAAGGGCAGTTCGGGCTGGAGTAAGCATGGACGCAGCTCACGTCCCGCCTCTGCCAAGATTATGCTGCTTAGAACCCCAGGAAGTAGACATGTGTCCACGTATTAGCTACGTATGTACATATACGTTTATGTTCATATATGTTTAATGTTTATTTGACACATTTTAAATTAACAGGCTTTCCTTTTAGAGCAGATGAATGAATGAAAACATAGGAAATCCCCAGATATTTCCTCCCCTAGCCCACGTCCCCCACCTTACACTAGTGTGGTACATTTATGATGATTGATGAACAAATTGTAATACATTCTCTCTCTCTTTTTTTTTTTTTTTGAGACAGAATCTCACTCTGTTGCCCTAGGTAGAGTGCCATGAAGTCATAGCTCAGAAGCAACCTCAAACTCCTGGGCTCAAGTGATCCTCTTGCCTCATCTGGAGTAGTTGGGACTACAGGTGCCTGCCGCAATGCCTGGCTATTTTGTGTTTGTTTGTTTGTTTGTTTTAGAGACAGGTGTCACTTTTGCTCGGGCTGGTCTTGAACTCCTGAGCTCAAGCATTCCACCCGCATCAGTCTCCCAGAGTGCTAGGATTACAGGCATGAGCTACTCACCTGGCCTCATGATACATTCTTCTTTATTAAAGCCCATAATTTATATTAGGGTTCATTCCTGTACAGTTCTGTGAGTTTTGCCAAACACATACTGTCCTATAGCCACTATTACTGTATCCTGCAAAGTAGACTCATCGAAATCCTTTGTCCTCACCTAGTCATTCCTCCCTCCCCCTAACTCTGATATTTTTTCTGTCTTCATAGTTTATCTCCTCCAGGATGGAGGTGGAATCAGACAGTATGTAGCCTTTTCAGACTGGCTTCTTTCATTTACTAATATGTGTTCAAGGTTCCTCCAGGTCTGCTGGTGGCCTGGTAGCTCCTTTCTTTTTATCACTGAGTACTATCCCATTCCCTGGGTGTACCAGTTTGTCTGTTCACCCGCTGAAGGACATCCTATTGCTTCCAAATTCTGGGAACTAAGAACAAGCCTGCTGTAAACATTTATGTGCAGGTTTTGGGATAGATATAAGTTTCCAGTTTATTTGGATAAATATAATACCAAGGAGTACAGGACTGGATCTCTCAAATGGTAAGAGTATGCTTTGTTTTGTAATAAACTGCTCAATTGTTTTCCAAAGCATATACCACTTTGCACTCCTCTACATTTAACAAGGGTTCTCCACACCGTCACCAGCATTTGGCATTGTCAGTGTCTTTGGAGTCAGGGCCGTTCTAACAGCCCTGCAGGGATGTGGAGTTGTTTTAATGGTGTGTGTTGTGGAGCATCTTTTCATGTGCCCCTTCGTCATCTGTATATCTCCTTTGGTCAGGTGTCTGTGTGTGTGCATGTGTGTACCATATACACATACAAGGTGTCCTTAAAGTTCGTGTCCAATTTAAAACAGCTGTCTATTTTAAGTTGCATAGGAACATTATGGACACCCTCTATGTAGCAAATATATCCTCCCATTCTGTGGCTTGTCTTTGCATTCTCTGAGAAGTATCTTTCACAGAACTGTTTTTAATTGTAATGAAGTTCAAGTTATCAATTTTTTATTTCTTATATCTTGTATGTTATACCTGAAAAGTCATTGCCAACCCAAGGTCATCTAGATTCTCTCTTATCTTCTAGAGGTTTAATAGTTCTACATTTTACATTTAGGCCTATGGTTCATTTTGAGTTAATGTTTGTGGAAAGTGTAATGTCAATGCCTATGTTCATTTTCTCTTTGGGGGATCATGTGTGTTTAGCTTTCCCAGCACCACTTATTGAGAAGGCTGCTTTTCTCTAGTGCATGGCCTTTGGGTTCATATTAAAGATCAGTCGACTATGGCTGTATGGTATTTGTTGGGGTCTTTTTTTTTAAATAATTTTATTAAATCATAATTGTGTACATTGGTACAATCATAGGGCAGACTCTACTTAGTAGAGGAATTGTAGGATCGAATGGCAGGTCCATTTTTAGATCTCTAAGTATTCTCCAAACATCTTTCCAAAAGGAACATATTAGTTTGCATTCCCACTAGAAATGTAGAAGTGTTCCCTTTTGTCCACATCCACACTAACATCTCTGGTTTGGGGATTTTGTGATGTGAGCAAATCTTACTGGAGTTAGTATCTCAAAGTAGTTTTGATTTGCATTTCTCTGATGATTAAGGATGATGAACATTTTTTCATGTGTCTGTAGACCATTTACCTGTCTTCTTCAGAAAAGTTTCTCTTCAAGTTCCTTGCCCACCCTGAGATGGGATCACTTGTTCTTTTCTTGCTAATATGTTTGAGTTCTCTGTGGAGTCTGGTTATTAAACCTTTGTTGGAAACATAAACTGCAAATATCTTCTCCTATTCTTAGGGCTGTCTAATTGCTTTACTTACTGTATTCTTGGCTGTGCAGAAGATTTTTAGTTTAATTAGGTCCCAGTTCTGTATTTTTGATGCTGCTTCAATTCCCCAGGGGGGTCCTCCTCATACAATATTCGCCCAGGCCAATTCCTTCAAGAGTTTTCTCTGCATTTTCTTCTAGTATTTTTATAGTTTGATGTCTTAAGTTTAAATCTTTAATCCAGTGAAAGTCTATCTTAGTTAATGGTGAGAGGAATGGGGCCAGTTTCAGTCTTCTACAGGACTCTCCAGTCAGTTCACCCAGCACCATTTATAAATAGGAAATCTTTTCCCCACTGAATGTTTTTAATTGGCTTGTCAAAGATCAAATAATGGTAAGTAGCTGGGTTCATCTCTTGGTTCTCTATTCTGTTCCATACATCTACCTCTCTGTTTTGGGGCCAGTACCATGCAATTTTTGTTTTGTTTTTGAACTTTTTGGCTGGGGCTGAGTTTGAATCCACCACCTCCAATAGATGGGGCTGGCATCCTATTCTTTGAGCCACAGGCATTAGTATTCATTAGTGATATTGGTCTATAATTTTCTTTTCTTGTTGGGTCTTTCCCTGGTTTGGGGATCGAGGTGAGGATCTCTTCATAGAATGTGTTGGGTAGTATTCCTTCTTTTTATATAAAAAAGAACCTTTGGAAAAGGTTGAGTAATATAGTTATTAGTTCCTCTTTAAAGATTTGGTGAAATTTGATGTGAAGCCATCTGGTCCTGGGCTTTTCTTTTTAGGGAGATTTTGTAAAGTTGATGCTATTTCAGAACTTGATATAGGCCTGTTCAACGTTTCCACTTCATTCTGTTTAAGTCTTGGAAGGTGGTGTGCCTGCAAGTATTGTTCAGTTTCGTTCAGATTTTCATATTTCTGAGAGCAAAGTTTCTTGTAATATTCATTAAGGATTTTTTGAATTTCTGAGGAGTCTGTTGTTATTTCATCTTTAGCATTTCTGTTTGATGAAATTAGGGATTTTACTCTTTTTTTCCTGGTTAGGTTAGCCAAAGATTTATCTCTTTTATTGACCTTTTAAAAAACCAACCTTTTGAATTATTGATCTTTTGTATAATTCTTTTGTTTTCAATTTGATTTAATTCTGCTCTAATTTTGGTTATTTCTTTTCTTCTGCTGGGTTTGGGATTGGAATGTTCTTCCTTTTCCAATTGCCTGAGATGTTCCATTAAGTTGTTAACTTCCTTTTTTTCCGTTGTCTTTAGGAAGGCTTGCAATGCTATAAAGTTCCCTTTTAGGACTGCCTTTGCAGTTTCCCAGAGATTCTAATGATTCGTGTCTTCATTGTCATTTTCTTCTAAAATTTGGTCATTTCCTTCTTAATCTCATCTATGTCCCGTCTATCTTTCAGTATAAGGTTATTTAGCTTCCATATTTTTGTATGAATATGCCTATTCCTGTTGTTACTGAGTTCAACTTTTATTCCATGATGGTCAGAGAAGATGCAAGGAATAATTTCTATTCTTTAAAATTTGCTCCACATGACAAAATCCCAAAACCAGAGATGTTGGCATGGATGTGGAGAAAAGGGAACACTTCTACACTGCTGGTGAGAATGCACACTAATACATTCCTTTTGGAAGGATATTTGGAGAGTACTTAGAGATCTAAAAATAGACCTTCCATTCGGCCCTATAATTCCTTTACTAGGTATATACCCGGAAGACCAAAAATCACACTACAACAAAGACATCTATACCAGAATGTTTATTGCAACCCAATTCATAATTGCTAAGTCATGGAAGAAGCCCAAGTGCCCATTGACCCACGAATGGATTAATAAATTGTGGTACATGTACACCATGAAATATTATGCAGCCTTAAAGAAACATGGAGACTTTACCTCTTTCATGTTTACATGGATGGAGCTGGAACATATTCTTCTTAGCAAAAGAATGGAAGAAAAAGTATCCAATGTACTCAGCCCTACTATGAAGCTAATTTAAAGGTCTCATATGAAGGCTATAACCTAACTATAGCACAGGAATATGGGAAGGGAGGGGAGGGGGGAGATGGGGTGGAGGAAGGGTAATTGGTGGGGCCACACCTATGGTGCATCTTAGAAGGGTATCGACAAAGCTTACTAAATGCAGAATACAAATGTCTTCATACAATAACTAAGAAAATGCCATGAAAGGTATGTTAAACAGTTTGATGAAAACATTTCAAATTGTATATGAAACCAGCACATTGTACCCCTTGATTGCACTAATGTACACAGCTCTGATTTAATAATAATAAAAAAAAGTTATCCTGGGACAATTGGATATCCATATGCAAAAAAATAAACTTAGACTCTTACCTCAAAACAAAAAATAAAAATAAAATAAAATTTGCTGAGGTTAGACTTGTGACCTAAGATGTGATCAACTTTGGAGTATGTTCTGTGGGCTGATAAGAATGTGTATTCAGTTTTATTAAGATGAAATGTTCTGTAGATGTCTGTTAAATACAAATGCTGAATGGTTAAGTTTAAATCTAACATTTTTGTGCTTAGCTTCTTATTGGAGGATCTATCCAACATTGCTAAAGGAGTGTTAAAATCTCTGAATACCATGGAGCTGGAGGAAGTCAAGTTGCTCATGTCTGTTAGTTTTCTCTTATAAATTGAGGCACATTCTGGTTGGATGCATAAATATTAATAATTGATATCTCATCATATTGAGTATTTCCTTTAACAAATATGAAGTGTCCATCTTTATCCTTCCTTATGTTTGTTGGTTTAAAGCAGGAGTCCACAAACTTTTTAAACAGGGGGCTGGTTCACCGTCCCACAGATGGTTGCTGGGCCAGACTATAGTTTTAAAAAAAAAATCTATGAAAAAATTCCTATGCACACTGCACATATCTTATTTTGAAGTAAAAAAACAAAATGGGAACAAATACAATATTTAAAATGAAGAACAAATAAAGTTAAATCAACAAACTTACCAGTATTTCAATGGGAACTATGACCCTGCTTTTGGCTAATGAGATGGTCAATGTCCAGTTTCATATTTGTCACTGCTAGTCATAACAAGTGATGTAAGTGTGCATCAGTTACTCTTGATTTGGTTGGAGATTTCAGATGTTTCGTTCTGGAAAAAGTCTGTTCACAGACATAAGTGCTGCCAAAGATGGTTACCATTTTGAGTGCCTTGTTCCTGAGAGTAGGATATGTCTCAGAGGGCAGAGATGCATACAAATTAGGAAGGCTGCTTGACTTGAATGCATCTTTCAGAGAGTCACAATTCTGCAGTTCAGCCAGTTCCATTTGGTAAATTGTATCTACATTTTCTTTCTTTCTTTTTTTATTTCAAGATACTTTATTCTTAAAACAGGTCACAACACTAAG
>CAUYON010207326.1:0-16946 GCA_963573935.1 Arctocebus calabarensis
ATAATGGAGAAATTGCCAGGAAGGCTATGTTAATCAGTTTGATGAAAATAGTTAAGATTGTATATGAAACCAGCACATTGTACCCCTTGATTGCACTATTTTACACAGCTATGATTTAATGATAAAGATAATAAAATAAAATAAAATAAATAAATAAAAATTATTGAATTAATAAGTGTATTCAGCAAGTTTGTTAATATAAAGTTAATTTAAAAATCAACTAAAATTCTATCTACCACCAATATCGCATAACACAATTTACAATAATAACAAAATTTCTAAAATGTAGGAACAAATTTAATGAAGGATATGCAAAATCTCTGCACAGAAACTATGAAATATTATTAAAATAAATTAGAAAAGACCTACATAGTAGGTTAGAAGACTCAATAATGTAGCTATATTGGCTGGCTTCCTGCACTCTGGGAGCCTGAGGCAGGTGGATTGCCTGAGCTCAAGGGTTGAGAACAGCCAGAGCAAGAGCAAGACCTCACCTCTAAAAATAGCTGTGCATGGTGGCAGGAGCCTGTAGTCCCAGCTACTTGGGAGGCTGAGGCAAGAGAATCACTTGAGCCTCAACCCCAAAAGTTTGAGGTTGCTCTGAGCTATCATGCCATGACACCCTATCAAGGGTGATGAAGAGAGACTCTGTCTCAAAAAAAAAAAAAATATATATATATATATATATATATAGTAGCAATATAAATTCTCCCCAAACTGATCCATAATGTTTTTCTGGGAGGAAGGGCTTTGAAAAAAAATGTATATAGAAATAAAGAGAACCAAGATTAGCCTGTTAAAGAAGAAGGATAAATCAAAAACTTTTACTCCACGCATATCAAGACTTATAATAAACCTGTACGTTTTTAAAAACAAGTTGTTTTGCTTTAAGGCATACAACATAGTATAAAATACATATATTAATAGTAAAGTGGTGATTATAGGGGAACAAGTTCACATAACCATTATCTCACATAGTTTACCCACACTCCCCTCCCCCATGGCAAAAGCAACTATAATGTACTCAGTTAGAAAAAATTCTGAGTACAATATACTATAGTATTCATACTATCCATTACATCTTTCAACTTCTTCACTCTGCATATTTTCTAATTTGCATTTTGTCATAAAATTATAAAAAGAAGAGAAAGTCTAGAAATAGACTCATGTACATATAGATACTTAATTTCTTTCCTTCTTTCTTTCTTTTTTTTTTTTTGGAGACAGAGCCTCAAGCCAACACCCTGGATAGAGTGCTGTGGCATCACAGCTCACAGCAACCTCCAATTCCTGGGCTCAAGCAAGTCTCCTGCCTCCGCCTCCCAAGTAGCTGGGACTATAGGTGCCCACCACAACACCTGGCCATTTTTTGGTTGCAGCCATCATTGTTGTTTGGCGGGCCCGGGCTGGATTCATACCTGCCAGCTCAGGTGTATGTGGCTGGCACCCCAGCCCATTGAGCCACAGGTGCTGAGCCTATAGATACCTAATTTCTAATTAATTTAGTACCAAAATAATAAAAGAAAACCACTTTCTTCAATAAATGTACTAGGTCAACAGACATCTATATAAAAAAGAAAATTTTACCCTTAAGTTATGGACTAAATCATGTCCACCCCACACCATGTACACCAGAATTTAACTGTATTTGGAAATGGAGACTTTTTTTTTTTTGAGACAGAGCCTTAAGATGTCACCCTGGATAGAGTGCTGTGGCATCACAGCTCACAGCAACCTCCAACTCCTAGGTTCAAGCGATTCTCCTGCCTCCACTTCCCAAGTAGCTGGGACCACTGGTGCCTGCCACAATGCCTGGCTAATTTTTGGTTGTAGTTGTCATTGTTGTTTGGTGGGCCTGGGCTGGATTCGAACCTGTCAGCGCAGGTATATGTGGCTGGTGCCTTAGCTGCTTGAGCCACAGGCACCAAGCCTGGAAATGGAGTCTTTAAAGAGGAGATTGAAGTGGGGTCATTAGAATGTGCCCTAATGCAATATGAGCAATGTTGACATTAGCAGAGGTGATGAGGACATAGGGACCACTGTGAGAAGAACATGGGAAGACATAAAGAGAAGACAGTCATCTACGGGCCCAAGACAGAGGCCTTCGAAGAAACCAGCCCTGCCTACATCTTGATCTTGGACTTCCTGCCTCCCAGAATTGTGAGAAAATACATTTTTATTTTTGAAAGCACCCCATCTATGGCAACCCTAGCAAATTAATACACCCAACACATTATTCACTGAAATTACTTCTAGGATTGTAGATTTAAAATCAAAAGAGTTAGGCTTCTAGAAGATACTATAGACAGTAGATTTCTTTTTAGATTACAAAAAGCACAACTATTGAAGTATTGACAAGTTAGATTTTATTAAAATGTGAGGTTTAGTTCACAAAAATATACCACTAAGAATGTCAGAAGGCAAATAAAGAATAGAAAAATATATTAGCAGAGCATATAAATAAAAGAGAGCCTGTTTCTGGTATGTATAAAGAACTATAAATCATTTTTTGAAAAACCTACACAACTCAAAATAAAAATCAACAAAAAAACCCCAGATAGGCACTTTGCAAGAGGATATCTGAGTTCTGTAGTCAGTTCAAACTGCTAGGTGGTTTAAATGAAAGACATGTCTCACAGTTCTGGAGGCTGGGAAGTTCAAGATCAAGGTACTGGCAGATCCATTGTCTGGTGAGGGCTCTCTTCCTGGTTTGCAGACTGCAGCCTTCTTGCTGTGTCCCTACAAGGCAGAGAGAGAGAGAGTACGCACACTAGCGTGCACATCATGGGGATGCTTTTCCTCTCCTTATAAGGGCACTAATCAAATCATAGGATCCACTTTCATGACCTTAACCAATCTCAGTCACCTCACAAAGACCTCATCTCCAAATATCATCATATTGGGGGTTAGGGCATTAATATATAAACTTTGAGGAGACATAAACACTCAGTCCATAACACCACGGTTGGCAAATATGTTAAAGGGTGCTCAACTTCATTAGTCTTTAGGAAAAGCTAATTAGAGCCATCTTGTGATAACACCATAGCCCACCAGAATGGCTAGTTTACATCTTGTGATAACACCATAGCCCACCAGAATGGCTAGTTTAGAAGGCAGAGTGATAGAATTCTAATATGCTGCTGGTGAGAATGTATCTTGTACAACTACTTCGAAAATCAGTTTCATGTGTTAACTACTTTGGTTGGAAATATCTAACCCAGTGGTGCCAATGCACAACCCAGGAAGAACATGCCTGTGTGCGGGAGTGGTCTTAGACACAGGAACATTTACAGCATTTACACAATAGCCATAAGTCATAAACAACTTGATGCATAGTGATGAAAATGAGTGACACATGGGGGCATACAATGTGAATGAACATCACAAGCATGATCTCATTGAAGGAAAGAAGTGAGACATAAAACTGTAGAAACTGTCTGATGCCCTTTTATAAGGTTCAAACCCAGGACAAACTTAATTCTGCTGCTGGAATTCAGAATAGAGGTCACCTCTGGGGAGAAGTGGGAAGCTACTATCTACCTTCCTGAAGGCACAAGGGAAGATTTTGCTGTGCCATCAACATCCTGTTTCCTAAGCTCAGTGGCTTGGATTGTAATAATTTATTAAACCATACATTTAAGTTTCCACACTCCACCATTTACAAAGCTGAAATCCAGGAGGGAAGGAGGCTAGCATTTGACCCAGCATCTACGCTGTGGTCACATTTTGTTAGGCATGTTCTACAGTCTTCCTTTGGTCTATTTAGCATCATTATTACTAATTTTGCAAATGATAAAACTAGCTTTCAGAGGTAAAGTGCGTTATGTGCTACCTAGAAAAAGGAAAGGCAGAGTTCAGTACGATTTATTTTCTACCACATTGCTGTATCTCAGCATTCAATCCAACCCCGTTCCCACCTCTTCTCCCTGCACTTTGCTGGGAGTCAAATGACAATTTAAATAACTAAGTATGCATCATAATATTTGGTAGGCCATATTGACACAGACTTAGACATCCCTGTAGATACATGCATTTTATGCATATTCACATGTATGTATGTGAAAAAGAAGGTCCAGTTATTTGAAAAAGATGCCTAATTTTAAACATTTGAATGGTGGTATTGAGATGACTAATGTTCAAGTTATGTTTTCCTTTTGCATTTAGTGGTGAGTTCATGGGATCATCAGGCAGATATGAAATATCACTTCTCTTATCAGGTGAATTTCAGAAAATACTTCAGGCTCTCTACACTTTAATGTCTTCATTTCAAAAAGGAAAATCATACAACCCCTTCTACCTTGTAGCCCCGCTGTGGAGAGAACATTGGAGCATGGCCACAATAAGACTTTATTGAAAGCATTACGCCCTGTAGAAATGCAAACAATTACGCCAAGCCGAGGCATGGCATTTTGCAAGGATCCCCATCCCTCACCCGTTCTATCCAGTAGCAATTATGGACAAGTAGAAATTTATAACCGTTTAAAAGATAAACAACTCTGAAAAAAGAAAGAGAAATGAAATTGTCTTTCTCCATTCAGTCTTCCAAATGAGAAAAGGGGTTTCTTCATCTAAAAGCAAGTAAATCAACAGTTTGAATATGCCACATGATTCTCACAGAGGAGAAAAGGATAAGAGTCTAAAACTGTTTCTCCCTGAGTGCAAGTTGCTAAGTGGAACTGAAGAACAGAATGTGACAGCTGAAAAGCTGTGGCTGCTTTCAACAAGTGTTTAGGAAGTTCGGATTACACGGCAAGCATCACGGAGACACTTTGTACAATGCAGCTCATTTAACTCTCCTAGCAACAGGAAGGTGAGTATTGTTGGCTTCATTTCAGAGAAGTGGGAACTGGGATTTGGAGATGAAGTAATCTGTCCAAAAGCAGACAGCAAGTATGTGACACACCCAGAATTTGAACTCATATCTTTTGATTCCTAGTTCAGACTTATATTCATAACGAAATTTCTAAAAAATTATTTATCACATACAGAAATGTATCTTTTGTCAAGATAATTTAGGCAAATCATTCATTCTAATTAACTGGAAAAAATCTTCTTTACAGAGAACAGATCCAAAAATAGAATAAATGAAATAAATAAGTCGTGAATTTTTCTTCAGTATCTGTATTTTTCCCCTCAAATCCTGCAGGACTGCTTTTACTAATGACATTTAGCTTATGAAATCCTAAGACATGTTTGTTGATTTATACCCCAAAGTTCTTGCTCACAGTAAAGATATAATTTAAATTCCCAGCCTGGTTAAATCATCTGATGATGGAGGACTGCATGGGATTTAGAGAAAAAAGTCAAATTAATTATGATCCAAAATCTCAGAAATATTTATTAAGTCACCAAACCTCTTAGACTGGGCTCCTGCTGTGTTAAAGAGGGAGACTTCATCTTGTCATTCACCCTCTGGCATGTTCTGTGCAGATTTAACTCAATGGATTCATATCTTTCCCGTGTCCAGGCCAAATTTCCACTTGAAAATTATTCTGCGAGTTAAAATCTTACTCGGCCCCAAAAAAGATCCCTAAAAATATGCCTCACACTTTTATTATAGACTTCTTTTTCAAGAAAATGTTAAAAAACTCATTCTAGGGGAATCTCAAAAAAATCACTTAGCATTTGTTAACATTTTTCTTGATTAATCTCTTAAAAGCTCAGATGTAATTGAGAAATATAAATAATACTTTACTTAGGAAAAAAATCATGACATTTCTCTCTGTGCAGTAAACCATTTTTCCTTCTAGTAACACTATAGATTTCACCAGGAGAATTACTTTTCCTTCAGTCTCTTTGTTCAGTATTAGCAATGGAGAGGATACACACTTGGTTCCTCCAATACACTGGAGGTTTCAGCTCCATGCCAGGACAAATTAGTTCTGTTTTTGCACCCAGTTTTGTTCAGTGCCATGAGCTAAGCATGATTTGCAGAATGCATACATGTTTGAGTTGGAATAGCCTCATGTGTGGGCTGGACCCCACCAACAGCATTCATGAAACAATGAACGGAGAGGATTTCAATTAAAATGTGTATTGTGTCTGATAAATGATGAGGCTATAATCTTAATGGTTCTGTTTGGTACTTTTTTTTTTTTTTTTTTTTTGAGACAGAGTCTTACCACGTTGCCCTTAGTAGAGTACTGTGGCGTTACAGTTCACAGCAACCTTGAACTCTTGGGGTTAAGCAATTCTCTTGCCTTAGCCTCCCAAGTAGTTGGGACTACAGGCACCCGCCACAACATCCAACTAATTTTTTGTTGCAGTTGTTTAGCTGGCCCAGACCAGGTTCTAACCTGCCACCCTCGGTGTCTGTGACTGGCCCCATAACCACTGTGCTACGGGCACTGAGCCAGTTCTGTTGTTTTCTAACCATATGATCCAGCTAATTGGTAGCTCAGGGACCAGCTATAAAGCCCAATTAACTAAGTGAGATAAATTAATACTTATATTAAAGCTGATGAGGTCCCTAAGAAACTTGGGAAAGACCTGCCCTTTAGGCAAGAGAACAAATGACTTCTTTGTGAGTATCTGGAAGGAGCTCTCACAAGCTTTCACTAGGAGAGCTTATGGGAATTCACTAGCATTTATACACACGAGGCTATCTGCTCCTTTGGAGTGTTTCTAGCAAAAATTTCCAATGGTTTACTGCACAGAGAGAAATGTGACTTCTTTGGCCAATTTCCATCCCCAGCCACCCCAGTTTATCTTGCTTTTTCTTTTCCGCACCACCCACCCCACTTACTGAAAGACTGCAGCTAAAGTAGATTCAATCTCCTTGGTCCTACTATTCTTCCCTTCTAAAAACAAACACATTTTTATTTGGGCCATGGAATGCTATTCTTTAAAATGAATCAAGGATAGGAAAATAAAACAATAAAATAAACTTCGAAAAGATAGAAAGGATTCCCGAACCTACAGAATCCTTACAGCCTTCTTTTCCAAGCTATGGTCCTGATTCCCTTCTTAGATGGCAGCTTAGTTCAGGTATGTTGCTACAAAGCAACCCCTAAGGCTGGGTACTTTATAAAGCAAAGGAGGGTATTGGCCCATGGTCCTGCAGGCTGTGCAAGAAGCATGGTGCCTGCACCTGCTCCTGGAGAGGGCTTTGGCTGCTCCACTCCTGGCAGAAAGCGATGGGGAGCTGGAGTGTGCAAAGATCACACTGCCAGAGAAGAAACAAGAGAGAGGGAGAAGGTGCCCGGCTCCTTTTACCAAAGAGGAAAGTGAGGCAGAGGGAGTGAGTGCTAGAATTGTTCCCGACAGTTCTCCCTCTCCTCAGAAACTTAGTTCCCAAACTCAGACTTTTATAGGGGCTCATCATTCTGTCAGCCAGTCAGATTCATTTGCTCAGCAGATGCCCGGGCCAAAGTCTTTTCATTAGTCTCATACCATAGTTAATTAAGGCTACCATTGAAGGACCCTAGGGGTGGGATGAGGACAACTTCAACCACATACCCCTCCCGAAGTCCTAGATGCAGTCAGTTTTCAAGGAGTCCCAGAGACACAGTGTTTTCTAGATAGCGAGGATGTAGTCTGGGGTTGGACTATTGTCCATTACCACCCACTTGAGGGTGCTCAGATTGACCTTCTGATCTTTGGTGTCATTGTCAATAATCACAAGGGTGATAGATGGGCCACAAGGCAACCTCCATTTCCAATGGAGTGACATTCCTTGGCCCACACACAAACAGAGAGGCAAAGAGGCACAGCTCCCTCCAGTCTGGGATTCATTGTCACAGTAGTTTGGTAAAATCAGGGTGGTATCTCTGAGCAGGTGCAGCCTCATTTACCACAGTGGTTTGGTAAAGTCGCTGTGTGGGGCAGAACCCAAGGCTGCCTGGGAGAAGCAGCTAAGTGCATGTGGCCTGTAGCTCTGTGTGCACACTCACAGCTGGGAGCTGCACTGGTGGTGGCCCCCAGCAGCATCAGCACTGGCCATCACCACTTGGCCCCATAGCAGGTCAACGTCAGCTGCAGCTGCCAACTCAGCTTCTGCTGCTGGATCCTGGAAACAAAGGGAGCATTGACTGCCGCCCCGGTACAGTTTCTGCAGTACCCCCTCCCCACTCCAGGTCCTTGTTCTTTCTACACCACCTTAACATTGGCAGGGCCGACCCAGTTCCTATAATTTACCTTTTCTCCAATCTATCCTACTTGACTAATCTTTTTATCTGGAAGGGTCAGAGCAGAATCCCCACATTTCAAGACAGCTAAATATAATTTCTTAGGACCCCCAATCAGAACAGCTGAGAGGAAATGGTCCCCTTTCTGGGGACAGTTGTATCCAATCACCAGGCTAGGGTGTGTGGACCTGGAGGAGGGAGGTTCGGTCAGATATTTTTCTGAATCAATTGTCTGAGAGGCATTCACGTGTGCGCTCACTGTAGACAGTCCCTGTAGACACTTGGGGATGCTGGAGGGCGTGGGATGCCCCTTAAACACTCGGCCAGTGGCCTTCTGTGGATGCCCTTTGTGACAAAAGAGGTGCCACTGTCAGACTTAAAAAGATCCAGAAATCTACAAATGTGTCACAGTTAAGCATCAAGGGCCACCATGGCACAGCTGAAATTGGGTAACTTGAGGGGTCACGGTACTAGCAGCCAGGGGTTCTTGACCTCAACACTAGTGCCATTTGGGACGCTGGTGCCTGCACATCATAGGGTGTTCATTGCACCCCTGCCCTCTGCCTACTTGGTCCCAGTTGTGTCTCTCCCCATGATATGACAACTAAAATGGCTCCAGACAGTGCCCTGTGTCCCCTGGGTGGGCAAAATTGCCCCAAGGTGAGCATATACTCTGTCCCCATGCAGTCACCAGTACCGAGGACACAAATACAAGCCATGCGAGAAGGCTCCAGCTGCCAGCAGACCCTCTGAGTGTGCTCTGATGGGACCAAGGAGAGTGAGCTAGCACTTGGGCCAATGGGAGGGACGTGAAGGACACAGAAATAAGGTGATCTTGGCCAGCTTACAAAGGAGAGGACAGAGTTCTGTTCAAAGGCTCAGAGACGTCATACATCTTTTGGGGAACCTTCCAGAAAAGACAAAGAGGCAACAGGAAATGATCATAGCCTTGAGATCTAACCCCTGTGTCTGTGCCTGCATTTTACTTTGCTTCTGTGACATTGGAGCAAGTGTGCAACTGATTGAACAACTGAGTCTGCTCTTCTGAACTTCAGTTTCCTGATCTGAAATGCTTGGGTAATAGTAAAGTTATTACTACTCCAGCGTGTTGGGAAGGGTTGTTTTACGAAGGCATAGGGTGAGCTGGTAACTGAGAACAAGTGTTAGTAACTCAGTCCTGAAGGAGCAAAGTGTGGGAAAAGTCAAGGCAGAAAGGGAGAGAACAAGGGCCTTTGAATGGTTTTTATGTGGCAGTTGATGGCCAGGTCACTGAAGGTTACGCATAGAAGAAATGGGGCACCATTTGTATTCTAATAAAATTTGTCTGACAGCAAATGAGGGGAACGATTTTAGAAAGCAAAACTGGAGTTCAGGATTCAAGTTAGAAATCTGTCACTGCCATGAAGTGATCTCTGAACAGAAGCAGTGAGTGGTGGTGGAGAAAAAGAGGGGGAGTGGCTCTTTGAGAAAGAAACTGTCAGGATTTGGTGAAGCACTCAATGTACTCTACTGGGGCAAGGCAAACAGGAAGAGGAAGGGAAGAAGAGGAGAAAAACAGTTCAGTGGTGAGAGAGGATACCTGAGAAGGGTGAGGTCTGGGAGAACTGGTCTTCTCAAGGAGACCACAAGGATACACTTGCAGGGTCCTCTCCACGGTGACTTAGCCCTTAGGAATTTGTAAACTTCACTGCCTGGAACTTGGAAATTTCCAAGTTCTGTGAAATCCTGTAGTTCTGTAGGGGCTGGAATACCATCTTCTGCTTGATTCACACTGGCCAATGAGAAGGGGACCTCGAGGGTGGAACTTTTTGAGTGTCGATAAAAAGAGAAAGACCAAGCCAGTCAGGGAGCGCGGCCATTTGGAATTCTTCTATGCCGTAAGCTCCTGGCTGGTGAATAAAGCCCTTCCTCTCATAAACGTGGTATTTGGGTGCTCTTTCTCTCTCTTGGGCCTTGTCTTCCTGCAACAGTGGGATAAAATTTAAGAACATCCATTAGATTTAGAAGTAATAGTGCAGAGAGTGAACTTGGACAAAGCAATTCCAAGTGCCTGCAAAGTAATCAACTTTCTCCCAAATAGCATATACACGACTGACTGATATATTTCACTGCCTTCTGTCCTTAACAATTGTGGAGTGCAGGCTGTGAGATGGCAGGGCCCTCACAGCTGAGGGAACATTCAGGGAATGAACCTCCAACTGCTTCTCCTCAGTTCCCAAGGCAACCATATTCCTTTCTTTGTGGTCCCTCGGCCAGAAGTCACACAGCTCTTTCTTTGTCCAGTTAACTATGCAGAGACCCGTGTGATCTTTGCCTTCTGACTTCTTGTAACATGTTAACAAAGTTGAGTAGAAACTACTAAGTCACATAGTTCTTCCCTTGTTTTGTCAACTATCCTGAGATCCTCATGATCTTGCCCTTCTTACTTCTTGTTATATGTTAATGAAGTTAAGTAGAAACCATTAACAAGATGATTTGTCTTTATTAAAGTCATTTATATTTCCCAATATTTACCATAAGACCTAAATTATGTCTTTTGTTTATGCTATTTCCTCATATTGTCTATGCTACTCCCCCTGGACAACTCTACACAGATGCTATAAAATAAAGCTGATTTTGTGCTTTGGTTTTAGCCATCAGCTCAGTCCGTCCTCCTGATCCCATCTTTCATTTCTGTGTCTTCTCTTGTGCTGTATTTTTCTAAGTGCCCACCATTTCCTCTCTGGTTCATGCCCCTTCCCCGTGCTGGTTTGCAACAAACCAGAACAATGTAGGTGAATATTCAAGTAACTTTAAACCCTCTACATCCCCACAACTGTGTCCTGGACACACATGTGTTTCATCTTCAGTTGTTCCTGAATAAACTGTCAAATATGTAAAATAAATCCTTAATTGCCCTTAATATTAATTCCCCAGGTATACCAATTGAATCAGCAATTTTTATTTTATTTTATTAATTTTACTTGTAATTTTATTTTTTGTCTTCTCAGTAAGTTATATTCATGGTAAAGATCATAGTTTTTAATGAGATTTTTAAAAATAATTGTAGTCAATCCTCTATCTAGAACAATGTAGCAAAAATGATAGCAATTACTTACAGAGGCTAAAAAGCTGGTTACAAATATTTTCAGCTTAGGAGTTTGGTTGTGCTAGAACCAAACTCCTGTTTGGTTGTTGGAGCAAGAAATACAACATTAAAAGATCTTTGCTGTGATTATGCATTAGAAATGTAATTAAATCAGAAGTATGATAAAAACAAAAAATTCTACAGCTGTTCTCTGTCAGTTAGGTGGTGATAATGGTGTAGTAGTTTAAATACTTCTTTCTATTCCTAAAGCATTGAAATTAATACTATTTTCAGCAATTTAAATTTTTTTTTAAATTACTTTCAAACTCCTGTCATTGGACTTGAAATAATGGTTCCACAAAATTTATTTAATCAGCATATTCAAAAGTAATTTATTACTTTATTTTCTTTCTGGAATGTTATTTAAAATATGCATGTTAGCAGTTTATATGTTTTCTATTGAATGCAAATTTCTTGTTATATTTAATGGATAAAATGATAATTACTTGCATAGTGAAGGGAAGTATAAATTATTCTCTTAAAAGGAATAAATGACAAACATCACGTCTGAGAAGAATGTAACATCTTTCTAAGTCTAATAAAAATTAGTATCATTGGCTAATAATGGATGTGCCATTTACTCGTGATAAGCTGTTATCCATATGAAATAGTGATACATTTATTTTATGTTACTTGATGCGTCAATTTATTTCTTAAGAGCAATTGAGAACTATGAAAAGCCTATTTTATTCCGCATTTTGAAAGGCAAAAGGCAAGTATTGTAAGAGAAGGTTACCTCCTCACAGAGCGGCCTCCTGCATTCCCGCGGGGTTGCGGTCCCTACCTTCAGCCCTCACACCCGACCCAGCCCCCTCCATTCTGAACACGTACCCTGGAAGTGCAGGGGCGGGCCAGGTGCCCTGGCTCATACCCGTGATCCTACTAATTTGAGAGGCTGAGGCAAGAGGGTCATTGAGGCCAGGAGTTTGAGGCTGCAGTGTGCTCTGCAGCCTGGGCAACAGAGCAAGACTCTGCTGAAAGGAAGAAGAAAGGAAGCGAGGGAGGGAGAAGGAATGGAGGAAGGAAGGCAGTCAGGCAAGGACATATGCAAAACACATCCACAGCTCTCGTTCCTAGGGCCCCAGGGGTCATTCGTGGGCTGCTCCATCCTATGACCCCCTCCCTCCTTCCACAGCTCACCATTATCCTGAGTGTGTGATAAATACTTCTCTACTTTTATTTATAATTTTTTAAAGTTATTGTGTTCTTTCTTATTAGAGACTAACAGGAGGATACCAACCATTGTGTCGTAGAGTTTACACATGGAAGGTTAAATTCCGCCTTGCAGCTGTGTCCTTCACCCAGGGAGTGTGCCACGTATCCGAGCATTGCACCGGTTGGGTGGGAGTGAACTTCTATTTATAATTTAGCCGACTCTGCATGCATACCTGAGTACATCCTCCAGTTCCCCTGTCTGGGGAACAATATGCAAATGTCATGGATGGAAGTGCTACCTGGTGCCCTGCTTCCCTCCCTCAACACTGCAATCCAGCCTCGTCTTTGTAGTTAGTTTCATTTTATTCATTTCCTCAGGTGTGTAATATTCTGTGTTACATATGAATATGCCCCAATTCATTTAGCTCTTTTCACTCTCAGTAGTCACTTGGGACCTTCGCCTGGGGTTGCGGTTCTTGCAAAGCCGCCGAGCGAGGTCCTGGCGCACTTGAGCGGTCGCGCTCTCAGCACCGAACCGCGGCTCAGGCTCAGGCGCATGCGCACTCAGCTTTGCCCGTGCGCTCAATGGGCCTGCGAGAGCTCCCTCAGCCGTGCTTGCTGTTTTCAGGCTTGGAAGTTTTTGCCAGCGGGATGCTGTGTGTACCGGTGGTGCCTTACTGCAGCGTTGTTTTTATTTTTTTTAGAGACAGAGTCTCACTTTATCGCCCTCGGTAGAGTGCCGTGGCGTCCCAGCTCACAACAACCTCCAACTCCTGGGCTTAGGTGATTCTCTTGCCTCAGCCTCCCGAGTAGCTGGGGCTATAGGCGCCTGCTGCAACGCTCAGCTATTTTTTTGTTGCAGTTTGGCTGGGGCCGGGTTTGAACCCACCACCCTCAGTATATGAGGCCAGCGCCCTACCCACTGAGCCACAGGCACCGTCCGACTTACTGCAGTTTTAATTCACATTTCTTTTCTGACTCTAAAGATCGGAGCCTCTTTTTCTTCTGTTTATTGGGTGTCTGAATTTCCTCATTTCTGTAGTATGTCATCAAGTTGGGGCCCACTTGTTCCCTACTTGTCTTTTTCCCACTGATAGACAGCAGTTCTTCAGCTGTTACTGAATATCAGTCATCTGTTGCAAACATTGTCCACCTCTGCACCTGGCCTTTTCACTCTTTTAATAGTATTTTGAGATTTTGTGATTTACTGAAATGCTTAATTTTAATGCAATAAAACATATTTTATACTTAGTGCTTTTTATGTTTTGTTAAGATGGGTTTCCACATAAAGAAGAAGGAAAACAGAAGTTCTCCTGTCTTGTCTCATAAAAGCTTTACAGTGTGTTTTTTCAGATTCTTGTATACATTCTTTCCTGAGCAGATTTTCTCTTACAGTGTGACAGGAAACAGTTGTTATTTTTTTTTCTCTATGGATACCACAAATTTGCTAGGGCCATTGTGTAGGTGCCAGTGTATGCATAGCTCAGTTTCTGGGTTCTCAGCCCTGTGTGGCGGGCCTTTTTGATGTGTCAATTTATTTCTAAAGAACAATTAAGGACTAGGAAATATTTATTCAGTCTTTTAAATTCCCAGACTTAAGCTAAGCTATCTTGTGCATTACAGCTTTCTAGTCACTGCTGAAACAGGTAGAACCAGCCTTCTCTCCAGGTTTGTCTTTGGCTATGGTAGGACCTTTGCTTTCTTTTTCTTTCTTTCTTTTTTTTTTATTTGGAGACAGAGTCTCACTACAGCTCATAGCAACCTCAAACTCTTGGGCTTAAGTGATTCTCTTGCCTCAGCCTTCTGAGACTACAGGCTCCAGCCACAATGCCTGGCTATTTTGTTGTTGTTGCCATTATTGTTTTAGCTGGCCGGAGCCCAGTTGGAACCCGGCAGTGTTGGTGTATGTGGCTGGCACCCTACCGACTCAGCTATGGGCACCACCTAGACCTTTTCATTTTTATACAAATTTTGAAAACAAATTATCAAGATTTTTGACACCCCCTGCTGAGATTTTGACTGAAGTTTGTCTTGACATCTTTACCATACTGAACCTTCCATCTCCATGGAGTGAGTGAGAGAGATGGTCTCTCCCCTATCAAAGTGATGGTGTTGCTTTGTGTCCTCTGTAGAAATCCTGCATACCGGCTCGGCATCTGTGGCTCAATGGGCTAAGAGGCCAGCCACGTACACCTGAGCTGGCGGGTTCGAATCCAGCCCGGGCCTGCCAAACAACAATGACGGCTGCAACCAAAAAATGGCCGGGCGTTGGGGCGGGCACCTGTAGTCCCAGCTACTTGGGAGGTGGAGGCAAGAGACTCGCTTGAGCCCAGGAATTGGAGGTTGCTGTGAGTTGTGATGCCACGGAACTCTATTCAGGTTGAGAGCTTGAGGCTCTGTCTCAAAAAAAAAAAAAAAAGAAATTCTGCATACCTTTGGTTAGAGTTAATACTAGATGCTTGATGTTTATAATGCTATGTTAAACAGTAACATTTAAAATCTTTCTTCTGACAGTATTTTTGATAGATGGGGTTTTAGTGGTTTTTTATTTATATCGAGCTTGAGTTTAGCAGCCTTGTTAAAACCTCATTAAATCTAATTTATTGTCAGGAGATCTTAGTTCTTCCCACACCGTGTGTTGTTTGATATGGCTTGTGACCAGACACTGGGAAAAAACATTTCCAAAGCTTCGGATCAAAGTGTGGGGCACCCAGGGAGAGAGCCAGGCATCCACCTGTCCCTTCCTTCATTCTACCTTTACCAGGTCTTGCTGGTGACTCTGGGCCAGGTGTCTCTTAAAAGGAGCCCATTGTCAGTGGTGGAAGGGTCTCAGAGAGTAGGACAGAGGGCAAGGAGGAGATTCACAAGAGTTTATGAAACCTGGCCAAGAAAAGAGCTTTGCAATATGTTTAAATTTCTTGATACTCCGTGCCCTTTTTAGAACCATGATCTTCCTACTCTCTGAAAGATTCTTCCCTCTGTCCTCTTTTTCCCTCTGCACTCTATCCAGGGTGACAGCTTGAGGCTCTGTCTCAAAAAAAAAAAAAAAAAAAAAGACAAAAGAACAAAGCTGTGATTGCACAATCTAATCTTGGGGAACTATCTTGATCCTCTGAAAGAATTTCCTTATCTGTGAAAGGAGAGGGGGGTTATGATCTTAAAATCTCTCTAGTGCTCCAGCGTTCTAAAAATCTAGGAGGTGACCACATAAATACCTGAGTGAAATACAAAAAAGAAAGAGAGAAAGGGAGAAAGAGAGAGGAATGAAATGGGAAGGGACATGCTCAGGGTAACATTTCCTAAATGACATTAATGCTAAAAGCACGACAATCCCAATTCACCTTACTGGAAGGCACACCATCTTACTTTGCACTGAGCGCCCAGGGTAGAGAGTTGCAAGGCAAAATCTCCACCACAAGACAACCTGCAGCAATGATTGGGAGACTTTGGATTTGGCTCAAAAGCCATAAGCCCCACAATTACATTCGCCTGGGCAGTGTGAACTAAATGATGCTTCAAGGCAATTAAAAATAGCACCAAGTTCACTCTCCCTGGAAAGACTCCAGTGTAAAAAGTCTCCTCAATATTTGTTGGGTTTTATGGTTTGCAAAAAGGTCTAGTTTTAATTTTAGAGCCATGTAAAGAACTTTCTATCTGGATTCTATAAAGAACATGATCTTGATCTTAGAGACAACATTTTCTATAATCATCTCCCAAAGGGAATAATAAAACCGTTTCGCTGAATTGACTATTCAATGAAAACAATTAAGTCAGTTACTTCAAAAATTTGTTTTTATATGTGTCAAACTAAATTATCATTTGGTTGGAAATATGATTGAAATTCTTTTGTCCAACAAAGCAAGTATCCACTGTACTCAATACTAATATGAAGCAGTAGGCAAAATAATATGTGCCCACATAAGAGAAAAACTTAATTCAAGTTGGGAGAGGAAGGCAAAGGGAGGAGGCGGGGGTGGAGGCAGTGTGCTCCCACCTAAGAGACACAATGTAAGGGGGTACAGCTCGCCCCCTGGGCGAGGAAGGCAACTACAACACCACTTTACCTAACAAACACCAACGTTGCAACTTAATGGTTTGCACCCTCATATTAAACTGAAATACAAATAAATAAGTAGGTTCCTTTGTCCGACTGCTCATGTTGAAGGTCAGTAGACTGGGTTTCAGAAGACCTTAGTGACTTGCAGGAAAGAGACATTGCCTGGGTTTCTGACATGCTGATGGACGTGGTCTCCGTGCAATCGGGAAACGCCATATGACGTAGTCCACGGTCCTCTCTGGAACATCCCCCTCTGGAAAGTGGTGTGCATTGTTTCCCAAAACTTCTACGTAACATTAGTTTTTGGCTTTGTTTTGTTTTGTTTTAATTTCCTGTCACCTGTTTTATTTCAGAAACATTCACATTTCTATAGCTGCAAAAATAGTTACAAAAATATGAAACTGTTAATAAACAGCAATACTTCAATTTCAATTTTTGGGATTTTGTTAGGTGGGCTAATCTTACTGGAGTTAGATGATAC
>CAUYON010207329.1:0-15936 GCA_963573935.1 Arctocebus calabarensis
TGTGTTTACATGGATGGAGCTGGAACATATTCTTCTTAGCAAAGTATCTCAAGAATGGAAGAAAAAGTATCCAATGTACTCAGCCCTACTATGAAGCTAATTTATAGCTTTCATATGAAGGCTAAAACTCAATTATAGCACAAGAATACAGGGAAAAGGGCAAGGGAGGGGAGGGGCGGGGGAAGGATGGGTGGAGGGAGGGCAATTGGTGGGATCACACCTACAGTGCATCTTAGAAGGGTACTGGTGAAGCTTATTAAATGTAGAATATCAATGTCTTCATATAGTGATTAAGAAAATGCCATGAAGGCTATGTATAACAGTTCGACCAAAATATTTCAGATTGTATATGAAGTCAGCACATTGTGCCCCATGATTGCACTAATGTACACAATTATGATTTAATAAAATTATAAAAAAAATTAAAAAGTGTAAAGCAATGTTACCTTCTTACATGCGGTGATAGAGCCACCCAGGCTGCTTCCCGAGCTGCTGTGGTCTCTGCCCTGCTGTGGATCTGAAACTTCATGCATCAGTGACGACTCCAAGGTACTGTTTGTGCCCCAAACACAAAAGAGAACGCATTGCAGTGAGTCATCCATTTGCTTAGAAATGAATGAATGAATCATGATACAGTTGATCAAAAACCATGACACAGTTGATCAAAAATTACCTTTCTAGACTGCATTAAACACTGCAAATCCCGCTGCAAAAATCGGCATTTCTTTGTTGGATACACTTTGGGCATTGGTGGAACCACTATGGAGGATCCCTTGTGAACTGAAAACTGCCACCCGGCGCCCTCCACAGTCCCTTGATGGAAACAGTGTCATTTGTCTCACTTATAATTGTGTTGGCATCTTCCCATAAGCAAACCATTTCAGCACTCTGATAAAGTTTTCTCAATTGCAATGTCACTTCAACTCTGCCAATACTGACACACAATAAAGTATTATGTTTTTTAAAATGAAGAGGAATGTTGGAACCATAAAAATGAGCTCTTGAGAGAATGCTGGTCAACCCTTTCCATCTCTGTAACTGAAGGCAGTCTCTTACCTTTTCTGTTACCGGAATTCTAGACTCATACCCCTCCTCCCATCTCTGTCAAATCTTGGTGGACTTCGCTGTGCATTGGGCTACAGAAATATTTTTAAATTATTTCTATATCTTCAAGAAGTGGTAAAATTAAAATTATTAACATACCTGCTTCTTATGATATGATTGGAAATTTAAAATACACATTTAAATACAGAAAGACCTCCAAATCTTTTAAGCATTTCTCATTTTTTCCCTTTTGGAAATACAATAATTTGGAATTTAAAGATGTATTGATATATGAAGTTCACATGTTTTATTTTTGTTGTTGACCATAAAGAAAATGTACAATTCATTAATGTACATTTTTGGAGTATTATCTAATAGTTCTGCATATAATTTTCAATGCAATATGCCAATTTTTTTCTAGCCAACATATAGCTCTCATGTTTCAAGCTCTGAACTGGATAATTTTTATTGTAATTAGCCATAAGTTCAACAGTGCGTTAGTGTAGTTTGTTGGCATTTCCATTATTAATTATTATAAGTGACATTTTAGAAAATGACTACTGATGTAGGTATGTAACAAATCATAGATTGGGGCAAAATTTGCACAGAGTGATTTATGTAAAGTCTGTTCTGTTTTAAATTTTCATATATTATTTTCTGAGTACTTGTTACCTGGGGGACGAGAATGAACCTAATCTAAATGAAAGGATAACAGGTATGTTATCTTTACTTAACTGGAAGGGGGGAAAGGGGAAGAGAGAGAGAGGGAGAGAGAGAGAGAGAAAGGAAAAAAAGAAAGGAAGGAAGGAGAGAGGGGAAGGAAAGAAAAAAAGGAAGGAGAGAGAGGAAGGGAGAAGGGCAAGAGAGAGATAGAAGAAGGAAGCAAGAAAGTAAGAGAAGGAAATCCGCTCTCTTTCCTGGCTACCAGTCCCCACCTGCTAGGCAACCTGACCTTTCTGAGTCTCAGTCTCTTCATTTGTAAATGAATGCTCGGAAGAAAGTCTGTGGTTCCCTCATAGCTCTGGAAGTCACTTGCAAGATATCAGCAAGGGCTTGAGTTTCCAGTCCCTACTTTTACAGGCTCCCGATCCTGTGGAGTCTGTAACCTTTTAAGCTGCCATTTACCTCAGACCCACGTTCAGACATTCCCCCGAGTGCCCTCTTGGCCACAGGACAATTTAATTTTTACCCAAAGGCCAAACAGCTGCTATTGTTGGGTTCCAAATACTTTCATGTGGAAGACGCAGGCCAAGCTGACTTTGGTCTATAGGAACCTGGACTCTGAGTACTGCAGTTCTCTTTACATATCCTCCAATTTAAAAACAGTTCAACTTATCTAGTAGAAGGGAGACATAACACAGCTATTTTGTAATGAAAGTCCTTCAGCTTCTATGATGACTGTCATAGCCCACTTGAGGTTTGAAGGTTTGAAGAATTTGAAGGTTTTATTGCTTCCCACTTGTTCTACTGCTGAGTCTCTATAGATTATTTAATAAATTTAACCCTGTATATATACACATGTATATTTGCTTATTGTTGTGAAAATAAAATGGGGAAGTAGAGTCACACAGGGAGACAAAGATCAATGAATTATTTAACAAGTGTGATACAACTCCGCTGTACCAATGCTCAGAGCAAATGCGTCTTCTCATGCACACCGTACATGAGTCTTATCACCATGACTTTAATCCTGTCTATTATCCAGAAAAGCTAAGTAGGGTTCTCTTTTAAATCTTGTGACATGGGTATGAATTTTCAGTAGGTGACTTTACAACATGGCTCAATCTGTTCTCCTGCCTTTGGGATGGGGCCGGGATTTTTAGAGTATTTGCAAAGATGCTGTGTGTGGTCTCTGAGAAGCAGAATAGCTCCTACGGAATGAGGAGAGATGGCAGTGACATGAAACTCATGCATTTATTAAAATGAGCTCAAATTGACATCAAAACAACTGCTGTCAAGATACAGCACAGATTTATAACTCGCTCCTATTGGGTAAGGCTGTGAGCTCTTCCCTGGGACATTTTCCTTTGATTTTGACAAGTGTTGACAATATTTATTAAGCACATCCTGTCAGACTAGTTTCATGCTGAAACTGTTAAATGTGTTTCGATGAGCACTTAGACTAAGGTGGGGAAGAAGGTACAAAGCAGAATTTGAAGTAGTGGCTTTAAACTAGCCTTCTGTAACATAAAGCAGCCTTCTTGGTGGAAAAAATTTTATATATAAATAAATGAGATGCTGAGTTGCCACTGGGCTGCCATCATCAATGATCCATGCAGTGTGAATAACTAGGTCAACATCAAGAGTGAAAATGGCCTGGGGGCTATTCAGTTATTTCCCCAGAGACAGAAGTGTCTAGTTACTGGAAACTGAGTTGTCTATAGATTGGAACTCAAAGTTTGGTCCATGAACCAGCAACATTGGTATCACGTGGGGACGTGTTGGACACTAACGACACTGGTCCCTCCCGGTAACTACTGAATCATTATTAAAGCACCTCATTATTAAACACAGGTTATTTGCGTACCCCATTGAAGTTGGGGAAGCACTTATCCAACTCACTATATTGAATATACCTTCTCGCTTGCCCTCTGCAGATGATGTTACTTCTTTGGGGATTATTCTTTCTTGTTCCTCTCCTCCCTTCTTGATTATGTCTACTTCACTCTTTGGGTCTCAGCTTATATATAACCTCTGGTACCACCCTCCCCCATCCTCTGCCAAGGAGGTCACTGTCCTGACATAGCCCCAGTGCATGTGTGTGCACACACAGAGACACATACACACACACACACACACTCTCTCACACTCCTACTTCTCTCCCACTACCATATTCCTAGCCTCACTCCAAGCCAGCAAACGAGAGAGATGCCCTCTTTCTGTGTTCCAACAGCATCCTGAGCCATATCCCGTAATAGCATTTGTCGAAAACATTTGCCTGTCTCCCCTGCAGGTCATAAGTTTGAAAGAGCAGGGCCCTCTTAGGACCTAGGATGGTGGCAGGCAGTGATAGGATCTCAACAAGCATTTACTGAGGTGGTTCATTCTTATCTTTCTGAGTGTCCTGGTTAACTGCCAATGATTAGGCACAAATAAGCATTTGAATTTAATTCTAATCTTTCTGCAGTGGTGACAGATGGTAGGATAAGCCACATCTGAGAAGATAATTTAAAGAATTTCCCAGGAGAGTTCAAATGAAAGGAGGTCCAGCTGCGATGGCTGATAGGATCCCCAGTAAACAGAATATAAGGTTAAGTATTTTCAACTGATTCTAAAGGACAAGATTTGCTCTTATCTTCTCTCTTCTGAAAGAATGCTGTTGGTAAAATGTAGCAATTATCTCTCGTTTGATTGCCACAATCCTATTAAAAACATCTACTCTTGAGCTTTATACTAAATCCTTTAATCTCAATACTGGAAAAAAATTAAAGCTCAGATGAAAGGGAAGAAATTTTGAGCAAGGAATTGAGACGCTCTCATTTAAAATCAATTTAATTACATACTTTAACTGAGGGTTGTAATTATGCAAAAGGTTTTAAAATATACCTTTTACACAGTTCAAGACCAAAGTTTGCTCAGCGAATGTCCTTATTTTGCCCTCATCCCAGGGGATTTATTTACCTGTTACATGCATTTAGATCATTCATGCAAAAACTGATTTGTTCTGAAAATCACAGGACGTGTTGGTGTGTGCTATTTTCATCTTCTGATACATCTGTTGATAAAGACTCTTTCCTTGATTAAACTTTAATTGGGCTCCCCTGAGCTGCTTCCCGAACCAGTCCTGGACCTTGGTTGCTGAACTCAGTTTTAGAAAAGAATCCTCCAAAGTCAGTTTGGGAAAGAATCTTCCCCCCTTAACATGAGATCAGCTCCCCCCACTTGTGATATTTTAGTCCATAGTCTATCCTTAGCAAGATTACTCTTAGGCCAATTTCATAAAGATCCCCCTACTCTTAATATCTTGTTTTAATAATTCTCCATCCACTGACTTCACGCCGCCTGTTGGTTACAAATCTTCACTTGTCCCTGTCGTATTTGGAGTAGAGCTCAGATCTATGCTGACGTTTCCCTCCCCTACTGCAGTAGTTTGCATAAAATCTGTCTTATCATTTTTTTAATTTGTGCAAATTTATGGAATACATGAAATAACTTATTACATTTTGTGACATTTTTAACAAGTATCCAGTGCAAATTTTTTCTCTTCCGTATGTACTTCTCTGGCTTTATCCCTTAGGTAAGAAGCTTATGTGTCTTTTTTGTATTTTTTGCTTTTGCCGTTTGGAGACCTCCTGTCATCCTTGCAAATTTGAGTCACCAACTCATCAATAGCTGAAAGACCTATAAAGTCCTCATTCATTCTCTAGACTTGTAGTAAATGTATTATAGAAAACAATTATCAAAACCTTGAAAATATTTAGAAACAACCATTGTAGATCCTGTTTCAATATGCGAAGGATGGCTGAGTAACGATAAAGTGAATTCCAGTCTTTTCCATCCCATAGACCAGTAAACTAAAAATAACAACAACAATAATGATGTTATAAAGTGACTAGCCTTTTACTTTCTCAAGTAAGGAGATTTCAAAAAATCCCTTAGTACCTCCACTTTTGATGGCTATTCTTCAAAGAAAGAATATTGAAACAAAGCAACAAACACTATGATTTATTATCTAAGAATGAAGAATATTTCTTTTTCAAAAAAGATAGCTGACAAACTTTTACTATCATTTTTGTCTTCAGATAAGTGAAAATCTGAGTTTGGGTACAATGTGTGTGAAGTACTGATTAATGGCAGTAAAAAGAATATAACAGGCCATTCATTATTAATTATAAAACAAGTCGCTTACTCTGAACAAAGAGTAGCCTCAAAATAGTTGTACCCAATTCAATCTTGACTATAATAAAAGATAAAGAAACAAAAACATGATTACAGTATTGTTACTTCATTTGGGATGTAATTTACAAATATCAATAGCTGCTAAATTCCTTTTTTTCAGAACTAGTTGTACTAAAATCTTAAAAACTGAAAAATTACACTGAATATTGTTCAATTAAAAGTTTTTTATTCAGATAACTATAAATCAATCATTTATATCCTGTGAAACATGAAATCTCATCTTTTTTTTAATAGTTCCTTTTTTTGTTTTTTGTAGCTTTTTTTTTTGACTCAGGCTGGGTTTGAACCCGCCGCCTCTGGCATTTGGGGCCAGTGCCCTACTCCATTGAGCCACAGGCCCATGAAATCTCATCTTAAACAGACACTATAAGAAATAACTGGATTACAATAGAAAATGCAATTAAATAGTAAATCTTCTAATGTAAGAATAAATGTATACTTTCAAACAGAATGTTATTGGTAATTATTATACATACCTAAAATAAAATAACATTGAACACTCTTCTCTGTGTGTCAGATACCGTGCTTGGTAAATTTATATATTATTTGTCATTAATGAGATGATGGCAGGTAATGTCCTCATGGCCTTAATCTCTACTACAGGGATTTATGAGCTTTGTAACTTAAAAAGCTGTTTCACAATCTCAGGCTATGGCCTCCTATAATCCCTGTTCAGAAAAAGGACCAAGACCCAGTGGGTTAGCTTGGTTCTTCCTTTGTTAAAATGAGGACTACGGGGAAAGATTTATAAAGCATGTCATACAAATGGTGTGTGTAACATTATTTTAGTGTAAGATAGACAGTACAAATCACCACAACTACATGGATTTTGCACAAATGCCTCCATATGTATATAGGAGTACCAGTGGGTATTACAAATGTATTTATTTTTAAAAATTTTATTTCTAAAACTAAATGTTTTAGTTGTATATTTTTGAATATTCAAAACACATCATGCATGTCACTGCATCCTGCTGCATCAGGACTTTAGTTAGGATGCATTCTCAACCCGTGGCACAGTAACTCCTTCATCTCCTTCTATTTCTGTTCTTCTACCAAACCACTCGGGCCGGAGCCTCACTCTGTTATACAATTTTCATGCGTTATTTTCTAAACAAAATTTACCATAATTTAACGCATATTATTAAATACTTAGCCCTCTATGGTGTGCTTTATAGAATGAATCATTTAATTGTACCCATTTTACAGATGAGAAGTTGAGGATCAATGAGGTTAACATACAATCCAAAGTTCTGTAGCTGCCAAATGATAGACCTGAGATTGGACCTGCTGCTCTTAACATGATAACATGTTATTTTTTACCGTGACATCTAACATTCCTTCTAATTATTTGCTTCTATAACTATGACATCTAAATAAGTTTAAATATAGCCAGGTCCCAGTGCTTTGGCATTCAAAACAAACTAATTTCCAGCCTACAACTTACTAAATGGATGAAATTGGATCAGTTATTCAAACCTTCCAAGCTTTAGTTTTCTCATTCATAGAATTCAGATGGCAACAGGAGCTGAAATGTGGTGGTTACATGACATAGCACCTGGCACAAGTAAGCACTTCATATTAAACTCAGAAGTGACTCCTGTGCATAGTAAGTCTGTAAATTTATTTCCTCTTAAGAGCCTCCTTGAAAGGTATGAAGCACATCTGCTGATTTTTGACTATTATCATGATGCTATAAATAATAAAGACTTTTCTAAATTCAAGGAAACAAAGAAGTCATTTGATTAGTCTAAGACTATACCATGATGTATCCTATAGTTTCGTATTTATCAACATAGGAAAATATTGGTTAATGAAAATATTGGTTAAACTTTATTAGTCCTCACTAATCTGACATGGGTGAAAATTTGGAATGGAAGTGTTTGTAGAGAAAAGTAGTTGTGTTGCAAAAATTATACTTTAATTGGCAAATTTTAGTAAGATTAATATAATGTATATGTGTAGAATTATTTTTTCCTATCTATATGTAGATATACATACATATAAAATACCTTAGGAAAAAATAATTCTACACATACATATTATATATACATATATATGTATATGTATAAATATATATATATGTATTTATTTTTTTTTCCCCTCTGTGCTTCTGTTTACCCTGTTAAGGACATGCTTGGTTAATCCTTTCTTGGAGAGATTCTGGGAAGAAGGCATCTGTGGAGACTCCACTCACAAAATACAATCCCTGCATCATGGAGTTGAATTAAAGAAATGTTATCAGAGGGAAGAAATGGGCTGGGAGCTTGGCTTGAGCCGTGCATGTTGATCATTTTTATTTAAAGACTGTTATAAAAACTATAAAAAGATTGTTATATAAAACTTGTATAGTAAAGAAAGGAGACAGTAAAACAGGAGGGATAGGAAATGTAGGTGTGTATGAAGAACGTGTAAGAGCCACCGCATTCCAATGCGTCTACTGATTGTTGTGAGAGTGTAGATTGTAAGGAGTCTGCATTGACAAGTAAGTGAAAGCACAAATTTTGTTGGCCTCTCAAACTAGGAAAACATATATTATTCTGTTGATCAAAATAGCTGTGTTATTTTAGATGTTGCTTCTGGGATTATAAATTCATGTGTCTTTTCTGAAAAAACATCTGGCCAGTCTTTTCTCACGACTCTTATCCACGCATGCCTATTACTCACCAATGTCTTTTACTAATAACCTATTTTAGAGGACAGACACCAAACAAAAGATTTACATACTGAGATATTCGAATCATCATTATCAAAAGAATAAACTGAAAAACTGTAATATATTCACCAATCAGTACATGGTGGAGTTAGTACACGGACATGGAGATGACAGCCTCTCCTCGGAAATATCACGGGAGAACGGTCCATGTGGAAGGAACCCAGCTGAGTACAACTGTTTACGGTGGGTAATCATTCACAGGTGCATGTTTTTGAAATATAAGACTAGTCAGGTAATTTCTATACTTAAAAACTTGCAGTAGTTCTGCAATTTGCTGCAAGTAAACTTGCAAGTCCTTGCCATAGATAAGGCCCTACGTGGGCGACTCCCTGATGCCTGTGACCCTGACTCCTGCATTCTCCCTTCTTCACATCACCTTGGTCACTTTTTCTCAGTATCAATATGATGTCTTAATGTTCTGTACAATGTAGCTATTTACTATGTTTATTATTTATTATGTGTTTCCCCACCCTGACTGGCCCCTCCTCATGCCTACAGATTGTAAACTTCATGAATGTAATTATCATTGTTGGTTTCTTATGATGTCTTTCCAGTCCAAGAATAATGCCTGGCATATAATAGGGACTTCAGTTCAACTAACTTGAACTTAGTTTTTCTTTTTGAGTGCCAAAGCCCTGGGACCGGGCTATATTAATAAATTCATTTAGCAGTCATGGTCATAGAAGAAAATGATTAGAAAGAATGTTACAGGTCACAGTAAAAACTAACATTTTTTCGTAGAATCAGTGAGTTGATTAAAACACAAATATATAAATGGTTTAATATGTACAGAAACATACAATTATTCATAGCAGTTATCTTTGGGTAATGGGGTTACTTGTGACATCTTCCTTCTTTTAACTGTCCTATTTTTCATACATTTAGCATATATTATTTTGTGACCAGGAAGAGGCCTTTATTATAAAATGAGTGATACGAAGATCTTTGGAATGCTAATGCTTATGAACAAACTAGGAAATGCAAAATTCTATTTTACTTACAGTCTGAAAGAAATCCCTCAATTATTAAATATATTTTCCTTCTAAACCGAATTAAATTTAGAATCTTAACATACAGGTTAGTGCGTTAGTGATGAGTTCTCATGGGTCCCATGGTAAAGGGGACTGATATGATTGGTAAAAGTGCAAAACCCGCAAAGCGAGCCAATACTGCTTTAAACCAAAGGTAACTTCCCTTGGAAATAGAGTTAATGCTTCCTGAGAAGAGTGTGTCATCAAAAGATAATAGCTATAGCTTGCCTCCTTCATATCTCTGGGGGATGAAGCTGTCAAATTATTTCATAATTGTCTATGCTTTAAGCTGGTGAAATGAAATTCACTTGGACAATTCTATGGAGCACTTCACAGACTCTGAATAATGAAACTTTACTGGATCAACAGCCAAAGCTCTTGGAGGCTGCTGGATGGAGTTTTTGGCACAGTTTAAAACAGCAACAACATCACAACATAAATATGGGTTCCCTTAAAGGGAGTATCTCCCAATATGTATAAGAATGGCCCATACCAATGGCTTCATTTTTCTTTAACTACCTTAATGGACTGGAAAATGTTATTGAGCTCTTTACTGGCTACATGGGAGTATGTTATATTTAAATACCCAAAGACTGTGGAGATGTTCAAGAAAAACTAAACATTCAGCATGTTGGAATGTGTTTTTTAAATATTCTTTTGAAAAGGCTTGGAAAGATAACCTTGCCCAGGTGATTTCTGCTCGGAGGTATTTTTGCAAGCATACTAAGGTTTAATCCGTGGCTCTTCAAAATGTACCTGGAGTTTCTGCTGCTACAATTAAAGATTATTTTCACATCATTCAAGTAACTCAAGTCTCTACTTATGGACAAATATTCATTTTACAACTTTAAAAAGCACAGCTTGTTAAATGTCAAAAAGTTATAGATTAAGATAGAATAAACTCAAAATAGAGATAGTTTTATATCAGAAACATTTAGCAATGAGAGTATAAACAGAACAGTCTGGGAGCTATGTTGGCCTGTGTAGTATTAAAATAGTTTAAATGAGCTGCCAACTCTTGAAAAATGGAAGAATGTACCAATAAAAAAAGAGATTAAGTTTCTGTCTTTTCTAGAAAAATTGGCAAGTCAGGTTACCCCAGGCAGTAACTGGTGAACTTGACATCCCTCTGAAGCACCCCTAGGAGGTCTATTGCTTTCATTTTTATTATATAGTTGGCCTGGAGAATATTTGTCTATGTGGCCCCCAGATAAGGAACATCACAGACATTTTTGTCTCACATTTACTTATCTCAGATTTGTAGCAAAGTTGTTTGTCTTTGTCTTTTGGAAGACTTTATTTGGAGAAGTTTTAGGTTCACAGCAAATTAAAGAGGAAAGCACAGATTTCCCATCTCCCCCACCTGCCCCCCTTCACACACAGACTGTTCCTGACCAAACGGGTACATTTATCAAATTAATGAGCACGTCATAGTCACCCAAAGCCCATTGTTTACACTAGTGTTTGTTCTTGATGTTGTTCAATCCATGGGTTTGGAAAAATGTGTAATGACGTATCCCCACCATTACAGGGTCAGAGTATTTTCACTGTGTGCTCTGACTCTTCAACCCTCCCTCTCAGATTCTTAGCATTATAGATCTTAGCATTAGGTTAGATTCTTAGCATTATATAATCAAACTATACCATGAGTTACCTTTACTTTTTATATTTATATTTTCTATATCTTATAGATCTATAAGATTAGATTCTTAGCATTATATAATTGAACTATACCATGAGTTAGCTTTACTTTTATTTATATTTATATTTTCATTACATTTTGAAATAGAGCACTTTGAAACAAAATTTTATCTGGGTTTAAAGAGGTTAAGAGGGTTTTTTTTTTTTTTGGCTATCACAGCAGAAGACTTCATAATCTATCCAACAAGATGACAAAAAACGGGATTTTTTTTGTTCCTCTTGGAAAGTGTCTGTCAAAATCTCAATTTAGTAAATATGTGCTGTATCTTTACTTGTCCGGGTTAATATGTGTCCTTTTAAGGCACATTTGTACTTATTCTGAAAGAGGAGAGGAGGGGTTTTAAAATTTATCTGGGGTAGAATTTTAAAATTTATTATTTAGTTCGTGATGCAAAAGAATATCTGATTCAGTAGTAAACTCTACAAAATACTTAGTGCAATGCCTGCCAGTTAGTTAGTGCTCAATAAATGTGCTAAGGTCAATAACGGCACCACAGGAAAAATCTTGTGAGTTGCCTTTAAGTAATCAGGTAGTAACAAAGATGGTTTTCTAAGTCTCAGTCCATGCCCTTGATAAAAGTAATGAACCTATCAGATCTAAAGAAATAATCTGTGAGTGGAAATTTTACAGGTTTTTGTTTTTAATCAAAACAAAATGAGTATGGAGTATAACTGTAGTATTGAAAACCAGCAGGATGAACAGATTTGCATAATGGCACCCACACATTAAACAGATATGCTGCCTCAGAAGACTAGAGGTTAATATAAAAGTGTCGAAAAGTTAAAATTCCTTATGCTGTGTGGTACAGTGAAAATACTATAGTGTGCTGGAAGTCAGAAACTGGAATTTGGGTCTTCACTCTGTTACCATCAGTAGTTTGAACTTGCAAAAATTATTTAATCTGAGCCTCACATTCCTAATCTGTTAAATGGGACTAACACTATTCAATTTATCAGACTTGTTGTTATTGAAGAGAGATAATCTTAATCAAGAGTAATAAATACACTTTATCTTGTCATTGTGACAGGACTTTTACACCCATCACTTCAAATCTTCATACATCACAATATTCATACGGACACTGAGCTTCAAAGGCTTGACATTTGCTCAGAGTTCCGCAGTTAATCAAGAAGCTTAATATAGGTTCTAAAACTATATTAACTTGGTCCCAGTCTGTGCTGTATCCTGGATGCCCTTCTGTCTTCAGATGGTACAACTTGCTTTTGTCACATGCTAATTGTCTTAAGAACTGTTTTTGTTTAGAGTGCTTCAGTTTTATTGGGACACTGGGGCTCAGAAAAGAGCCACCCAGACAATGGTTGAGGTTTAGCACAAGGATTTGGCTCCTGGGTGCACCAGGCTGTTTGAGAGAAGAGGGGTACTTGGGTCATTGAAGGATATCATCAAACACACCGCCAGGCTGAGGCTTCTATGAAAGCAGAATGGAAAACTATCCTTCTTCTGTGACTTGAAGGATGAGGAAAGTTCTGCCTAATAAAAAATTTCTGCCACCTGTCTAATCTTGATGCTGAAATCCTTACTAATGCCTTAGAGTCATTTATTCTAGAACAGGATAGCAGGACCTTGAAAGAACAAGGCACAGAAGGGCTAACATTTAATAGTAAAGAAGAGGTAAGGCTTGCAGTATAGTTTTCTGCCTGGTAAAAGTATCCTAAACCAGAAAGCCTGCAGTATCTGGGCCAAAACCTGAAAGTTGAGATCCCAGGGAACTCATGGGATCCTGGACTGTAACAGGAGGCCCTCATCAAGACGTGGCTTTAAAATCCCCTGGATCCCAGCCCCCACAACCAACCTGGATTCCTGGGAGTGTCTCCTGGCAGTCAAGGCAGCAGAGAGGCAGGTGGGAGAGTTTGGTTCAACCACCCACATGGCTGATGAAGAGGACCACACCCACAACAAAGGGGTTACAAGCACCAGCAGATGTGGAGAAGAAGCAAGAGAGAAGGGTGGGGGAGAAAAGAAATAGAAGTTTTAGTATTATTTAAGAGGAAAGACAGATTCACAGCAGGGTGTCTTTAAAAAGATCAAAAGTAGCTAGATGGTGAGGTTGTAACATTTTTTTTAAAACTTCAGAAAAGTATCAAAGTTTGCAAGATAGTATGTCTTCAAACAGCATCTGTCTTGGGTACTAGGCTGGATTGGTGTCTGCAATTGAGCTTCACCATCTTTGATGCATCTAAAGGTAATTTACATCTTGTAGATAAAACTTTCAGGGCCTTTTGATCTGTTTTCTGTATTCCTATAGATGAGAAACACACTTTGTGTTCGTAATGCTTAATATTTTAATAGAAAGACAACAGGTTTTAATGGATAATTATTATTAGTAGTTGGCCAACAGGTTTTTATGTATAATTATTTCAGCAGCTTTTAATGACTTGTAGTTAAAGTTCCTATACGGTGCTTACCTGTAAGGCATGCTCTAGTCCCTTTTATCAATGCAAATAAATAGTATAATCCTTCAAACCTCAAAGGCTAAAAAGCCACACTAACTATGAAACAAACAATAATATCAATGCATAGAGGAGCAATCGGTGATCACAAAGCCGTCAGTGAAACTTTCTCTGCATCTTGTTGCCTGGTGGTCAGTGCCTGGTAAGTCGTTAGAATTTGGTGAAGTTTTACTGTGCGAACAAAGAAGGGGGAGAAGAGCTAAAGGAGTGAAATATAATACCAGAGATAACAAGGCAGGAAATACCTTGTAGGCGCAGAGGGAGAATAAGCAACCATCTGTGGTCACTCAAGATGATCCCCAGTCTAAATCACTCACTAAGGTTTACAGTTCTCTCTGGGAAAGTCTCCCACATTCTCTTTAGGTTTGCTCTCAGAAAATTCGTATTTACTGGCAGCACTATGAATAGATTCCTTTTCAAAATTTCCCTTTTTGTTTGTGAATCATGAAGAAATGTGGTTGATGTCAGCATTCGGATTTATATTCAGCAAACGCACCAAATTCATTTCTTTAGTTTAATAATGGATCATTTATCTGCAGATTATTTCAGATTTTCTATCAGTACAATCAAACAGATCTCAAACACTGAGAATTTTTGATTTTTCTTTCCCAAATGTTTCATTTTTTGTTTCCCATTATCATTTTACTACATTGCCTGGGATCTTCAGGGAGTGGTAAGTAGAGTAATGTAAGAATCCTCAAAGTTGCACCACCATGCATTATACTTGATATAGAGAGTTTTTGGTAGGTATTATTTATTAAGTGAAGGGATTTCTTGCCTATTTTTATCTTTCTAGTGCCTTTCTGTTAAGTGTGACAAGCTTTTGCATTTTATCAAATGTCTGTCTGCATTTATTGAGATAACCATATGGTTTTTCTCCTTTGGATTTTCAATTTGATGGATTATAGTACTTGATTTTCTAATGTGAAAGCAGTCTGGAATTCCTTTTTTACATGTTGTAAATGCCACAAGCATTGCCCTGAAGTTTTTTTTTTTTTTAATTAAATCATAGTTGTGTACATTAATGCAATTGTGGGGTACAATGTGCTGGTTTTATAAACAATTTGAAATATTTTCATCAAACTGGTTAACATAGCCTTCAGGGCATTTTCTTAGTTATTGTGTTAAGACATTTATATTCTACATTTAGTACATTTCACATGTATCCTTGTAAGAAGCATTGTAGGTGTGGTCCCACCAATTACCCTCCCCTCCTTATTCCCTTTCCCCATATTCACCAACTATAATTGTTCATATGAAAGCTGTAACTTGGTTTCATAGTAGTGCTGAGTACATTGGATACTTTTCCTTCTATTCTTGAGATACTTTGCTAAGAAGATTATGTTCCAGCTCCATCCATGTAAACAAACAAAAAAAGGTAACGTCTCCATCTTTCTTTAAGGCTGCATAATATTCCATGGTGTACATATACCACAATTTATTAATCCATTCATGGGTTGATGGATACTTGGGCTTCTTCCATGACTTAGAAGTTATGAACTGGGCTGCAATAAACATTCTGGTACAAATATCTTTGTTATAATGTGATTTTTGGTCATCTGGAAATACACATAGTAGAGGAATTGTAGGATCAAATGGCAGGTCTATTTTTAGATTTCTAAGTGTTTTCCAAACATCTTTCCAAAGGGAACATATTTGTTTGCATTCCCACCAGCAGTGTAGAAGTGTTCCCTTTTCTCCACATCCACACCAACATCTCTGGTTTTGGGATTTTGTGATGTGGGCTAATGTTACTGGAGTTAGATGGTATCTCAAGTAGTTTTGATTTGTATTTCTCCAATGATTAAGGATGATGAGCATTTTTTCATGTGTCTGTAGGCCATGCACCTGTCTTCTTTGGAGAAGTTTCTCTTCAGATCCCTTGCCCACTCTGAGATGGGCTCACTTGTTCTTTTCTTGCTAATACATTTGAGTTCTATGTGGATTCTGGTTATTAAACCTTTTGTCAGAGACATAACCTGCAAATATCTTCTCCCATTCTGAAGGATGTCTGCTTGCTTTACTTACTGTTTTCTTGGCTGTGCAGAAGCTTTTGAGTTTGATCTGGTCCTA